>PVHX01001412.1:0-22922 GCA_004024805.1 Geosciurus inauris | reverse complement strand
CAAAATTCATAAGTTAAATGTTTATCCCCAGTGTGATGGTATTTGGAGGTGGTGCTTTGGAGGTGATTAGGTGATGAAGGTAGAGCCCTCATAAATGGGATTAGTGCCCTTATAAAAGAGGCCCAAGGAAATTTGTTTCATCTACCACCATGTGAAGACACAGCAAAAATGCATTATAAGGAATGGGCTCTCACTAGATAGTACCTTGATCTTGGACTTCCTAGCACACAGAACTATGAGAAATAAAGTTCTGTTGTTTATAAGCCACCCACAGTCTGTGGTATTTTGTTACAGTAACTGAATGGACTAAATTTCCAATGGTAAGAAAAATTATGTGTTTATATGTGTGTATATAGGCACACATAGACACAGATGAGAGAGAATGCAAGAGTACATAAGAGAAGCGATGAATGAGAATGGTAAATAAGGTAAAATGTTAAATGGAGAATCTGGCCAGGCATAGTGGCACACACCTATAATCCTAGCAACTTGGGAGGGTGAGACAGGAGGATCACAACTTTAAGGCCAGCATAGGCAACTTGCCAAGACCTTGTCTCAAAATAAAAAAGGATTGTGAATGTAGTTCAGTTGTAGAGTGCTCCTGATTCAATCCCCAGTACCACCCACACCCCCCCCCCCACACACACACAAGAGACAGAGAGAGAGAGACTCTGGAGGGGTCCTTGAGGCCTTTTTTATTTTTGTAACTTATCTCTAAGTGGAAATTATTTCCAAATAAAAAGATTAAAAAGTTCAAGTTAATAGTGGATAGTTATGTCTGGGTAACAGGACATTCATCTATTTGGGTCTTATTTGTATTTTTTAACAGAAGTATATGTTAATTTTATAAAACTAATAGAGCTATTAAAATGATGATGAGTCAGGGTCAGGACAGATGAGACAAAGGGGTGCCGAAAGAAGACTTGACATGGTGCTCTTAAAACGATATTCTTCCAAGAGTTCCTGTTCTATACATGAGTCTGTGGCATAGAGGACAGGCCTCAGGCCCCCCGAGGGAAGGCCTCAGGCCCCCCGAGGGAAGGCCTAGAGCACCTCCCTAAACCCCATTCAGTTGCTCAGCAAGACAAAAGTTTTGTGTATTAAATACATCCTCCCAGAGGAACTTTTAGGACCTTTGGTTGTTATTCCAGCATGCTCCTTGGGGTCTCCTCCTCTGCCCAGAGTCCTCTGCCATCCCCTCAAGATGGTTCCAGTAGTTAGAGGTTAACAGTGTGCATGGCCATGTTAGTCACTATAGACAGAGCACTAAAAAATTTTGACTTCATCAGACCTTGATGCTGATAAAAATAGGAGTTTTTCATTGCCTTCTCTTCACTTGTCTGCAAAAGACATATTACATATTGCTTTGTAATATGAAAAACACCAAAAGTAACCTTAAAAAAGAAAAACAACACGACCAGTTAAAAATAGTTCCCCACAGGGGAAGCTACAAGCCTGGCCCAGAGGCTCAAGAATGCTGCCAGAGAATCTCAGGTAGGGAGAGAGCAGATGACAGGTTTATATAGCCCAAGATGCCAATAAAAGGTGGCCACTCAGGGGGCTGGGATTGTGGCGCAGTGGTAGTGTGCTCGCCTAGCACACGTGAGGCACTGGGTTCGATCCTCAGCACCACATAAAAATAAAATAAAGATATTCTGTTCACCTACAACTAACTAAATAAATAAATAAATTTAAAAAAAAAAAAAAAAAAAGGTGGCCATCAGGTTGGACACTTGTCCCCCAGACATGCCTTCCAGATAGTGCCCTGGACAGGAGTTTAACTTCACCTTTTTCCATTCCACGTGAGACAGTGGCAAAGCCACAGGGATGATTTTGAATTCGTGATAATTTAGAAAAAAAGAGTACATATTTGCAAATTCTGTATTTTATTCTTGCCACTAAACTGCTTGCAGCCCATCACAACTGAAATGCACAAACCATGATTTGTGGATCTATCACTGCTCCTGAAAAATGAGGGAAACTGGAGGCAGAGCCAAACTTGTGTCTGATTTTTATTTTACAACTTTACTACATATGCATGATATCCTTGAATACTTGTACTGGACTGAATTTTGTGTCCCCTCAAAATTCTTATGTTGAAGTCTTCACCCCAACGTGGTTATATTTAGAGATGGAGCTTTTAGGTAATTAAGACTAAATGAGACCAAAAGAGCAGGGCCTTCATGTGATGGAACTGGTGTCCTGTAAGAGGAGGGCCTGCTCTTTCCCTGCACAGAGAAAAAGACCTGGTTAGAAATCCTATCTGTAGTACTTTGAGCTGGGACTTCCAGCCTTCAGTACTGGGAAAAGGTAAATCTCTCTTGTTTAAGTCCCCATGTATAGTACTTTTGGGGCACAGCTCAAGCAGACTAATTCAATACCACAAATCTACTTTGCAAGGTGGAAAGCAGGGCTGAGAGAGATGTGGCCAAGGGATCTGCCCACATCACCAGA
The DNA here is from genome assembly GCA_004024805.1 of Geosciurus inauris. NCBI lineage: Eukaryota > Metazoa > Chordata > Mammalia > Rodentia > Sciuridae > Geosciurus > Geosciurus inauris. Next base: position 20,468 of record PVHX01001412.1, on the reverse strand, counting down.
GTTATGACCCAAACTTGAATGTCTGGTTCCCTTCTAGCTCATTATCTTTTTTGTTTTTTGCAGTGTTGAGGATCAATCCCAGGGCTCGGTGTATGCTAGGCAAAAGATTTACCATTAAGCTATACCCTCAGTCCTATCACATTATCTTTCAGGCTCAGGAAGGTTTGAGATAACTTCTAATGGCAGCTAGTAATTTTAAAAATTATTTTAAAAAGCCAATCCGTTAACTTCAACTCTAGCCCCATTTTGTACAGTGGGCCTTGTAGCCTTAGGTGTCCTCCCATGTATACTACAGGCAGAGTTGAACCAGGATGGCAAAAAACTAACAGCACTTCCACAGGCCCTAGACACAGGCAAGGGAGCTTTTTTTGCAAAGAGGTTTTTGCAAATTACTAGTATCACTAATATTTTTTTATTCCAAAAATAATATGAATGTAAAATCCTGAAAATTGTCATGCTTTTGCTCTTTTTCCTATCATACTTTCAAAAACTACCCCTACATTAATCTGTCCTTCCCTCCTTTTAGTCCACTGATGCTACTCTAGCTCATCTGTTAACTGATACACTGCATTCTGTGTGCTCCATCTGATTCCCTCCTTAGTAACTATATAGTTTGTTTTTTTCCTGAGATTCACTTTGGCCCTGTGTTCCTTTTTCTTAATTAGTATATTTTACTCTACACATTCTATTTCCTTATTCACTTCACTAATCATGAATATTTTCCCATATCCTTAGCAACTCTGGAAGACATTCTACTTTTAATACTAGAGATAATTTTTTAAGGGTAAATATCCCCCCCCCCTTTTTTCTCTTTTGTACTGAGAATTTAATCCAGGAGCATTTTACCACTGAGCTACATCCCCAGACCTTTTTATTTTCCAATTTTGAGACAGGGTTTAACTAAGCTGCTGAAGGTCTAAGTGGATCTCAGTAAGTTGCTGAGGGTGGCCTCTGACTTGTGATCCTCCTGCCTCAGCCTTCCAAGTCACTGAGATTACAGGTGTGTACCCCCATGCCATTAAGGGTAAATATTCTCTTGCCAGTATTCAAAATATATGTTTAGGTAGCCCCAAAATATGGAGATAAAGTCACTTTCTAGAGGTGAAAGACAAATCTACAGGTTTACAAATGAACTCCATCATTTGCAAAAGTAATCTAACCCTGTCTCAGAGGCTTGTCAATAAATAGCTTTAAAAATAACAAAAAAGCTGGGCATAGTGGCACATGCCTATAGTCCCAGCTACTCAAGTAGACTGAAGCAGGAGGATCACTTGTGCCTACCAGTTTGAGATTAGTCTGGACAATGAAGGGTGACCCCCATCTCAAAAATAAATCAATAAGGCAGGCACCATGCTGAGTCCCAGGGACTCAGAAGGCTAAGGCAGAAGGATCCCAAGTTCAAGGTCAGCCTTAGCAACTAAGTGAGACCCTGTCCTAAAATAAAAAATAAAATGAGCTAGGGATGTAGCTAGGTAGTAACAGACCCCTGGCTTCAATTCTCAGTACCAGAATAAAATTAATTAATTAATTAAATACACATATACATTCACATACACACACCAAAACAAACAAACCAAACAAACCCTCTCAAGCCTCTAGGGTGTGCCTTCCAGGGGCACCTCCTTGCACAGACATCTCTCCAGGACAGGAATGACCTGACCCTCAATGTCCTCAGCTCTTTCTCACCATGTTAGTAAGTGGACCTACTAGTTTGTTCCATGTTGGCTATAAAATGAAAACCCAGAACATTGCCAGGATACAGATGGAATCCACCCAGTGCCTACTCCTATTGTGACTGGCACAAGGTGGACTTATTTCTATTTCTGGCAAGTCTACAATGGCTCACCTTTCACTTCCACTTCTCCATGGAAGATGAAGCAAGACTAACTTTGCTTGTCTCTTTTTCTTATTTCTCCCTTTCCTTTCTTTTTCTTATTTATTTTTTTCTAATTTTCCAACAGAATTAACTGGGAAACTTTTGTACTAATACTTGGAGTTTCTGATTCAGCAGGCTTGGGTGTTTAATGAGTACGAAATTATCTATTGGAGTTGGGTGTGGTGGCACACACCAGTAATGCCAGTGACTCAGGAGGCTGAGACAAGAGGATCACAAGTTCAGTGCCAGCCTCAGCAACTTAGTGAGGCCCTAGTCAACTTAACAAGATATTCTCTCAAAATGAAAAATGGATAGATATGTAGGTAGGTAGGTCTGAAGACACAGCTCAGTGGTAAAGCATCCCTGGGTCTAATCCCCCAAATGGATGGATGGATAGATAGATGAACAGATGGACAGATAGATAGGAAGAAAAAAAGAAAGGGAGAGAGGAGAAAGGGAGGAGGGAGGGAGGGAGGAAGGAAGAAGAATGAGTCCCCTGGACACTGGGATAAGCCACGGCTTTGTTTTTCTACTGATCTGCCTCAGAGTAGACAACCCCTGGACAGTGTCCATCAATGCCATGCACAAACAGGGTAAAACTGTGAGCAGGCCCAGGTCTTATTTCACATCAACCACTGATTCCCAGCAACAACCATGGCTTCTTCACTGGGTGGTGCCAAAAGACAAGATGGTACCTAGGAAAACAACTGGGCCAGAAGAGCACTAGATGGGCACAGGTACAACTGTCACCCTATCATAATCACAGATGACACAGCTACAAATGCTCATTAAAATGTAATCAACAAAAGGTTATAAACTGCTTTGGTTAATAAAGAGCAACTCCATTTTTGAGGTTAGATGTGAAAGCATTCAAGTCCCCTTCCCTTTCTGCTCTACATCTGGCGGGGTGACAAGAAAGCCTGAGATTCCTCCTCTGGTAGCTGGCTGGGGACCCTGACTCAGTTACCACCCTAAACCAAAGCAAAACTCCAAGACAGTTGCTCTGCCCCAAAAGTCTCACTCCATGAGCCATAAACTCTTTTTTTTTAAATAATTTTTATTAGTTATTGATAGGCCTTTATTTTATTTATTTTATGTGGTGCTGAGAATCAAACCCAGTGCCTCACACATGCTAGGCAAGCACTCCACCACTGAGCCACACCCCCAGCCTAGCAATAAACCTTTTTAAACCTCTGGGTGTACGATGAGGGTTGAACTGTGCGCCCCAAGTTCCAACGCTGGTACTGTGAAGGTGACTCTACTCAGAAACAGGATCCTTGCAGATGTGATTAATTAAGATGAGGTGATATACACTGGGCCTCTAATGCAAGGACTAATGCCCTTTTAAAAGAGAAATCTGGATACACAGAAAGAATGCCATGTGACAACAGGGCATAGGCTGATATAATGCAACCATAATCCAAGGAAAGCCAAGGATTGCCAGCAGCCACCAGAAGCTAGAGAGAGGCCAGGGACAGAAGCCCCTCAGAATCTCCAGAGAAAAACAAGCCATGCTGATCCCTTGGTTTTGGCTTCCAGAACTGTAAGAGAATAAACTACTTCTTTTTTAAGCCACCTAGTCTGTGGTATTTGTGACAGCAGCCAAAGGAAACTAACACCAACCGTGTATGTGGCTTGACAGATATATTAGCTTCCACCTCTGTCTTCACAAGGCTTTCTCCTGTGTGCCTGTTTTCTGCTTCTCATAAAGACACCCATCATGTTATCCAAGAGACCAGCCTAATCTGGTATAACCTCATCTTAACTAATCACATCTATGAAGACCCTATTTCCAAAAAAGAACACATTTAGGACTCGAACATATCTCTTCAGGGAGACACAATACATAATAACAACCAGGCCAAATCTGGGGTAGGGGCATCCCACCTTTAAAAGGCCACTCTGAAAAGCTTAAAGCTTGCTGTGCAAGCCGGGTGCGGTGGCGCATGCCTGCAATCCCAGCGGCTTGGGGAGCTGAGGCAGGATCATGAGTTCAAAGCCAGCCTCAGCAACTTAGAGAGGGCTTTAGCAACTTAGCAAGACCCTGTCTCTAAATAAAATTTTAAAAAGAGCTGGGGGTATGGCTCAGTGGTTAAGTGCCCCTGGGTTCAATCCCTGGTACAAAAAAAGCTTGCTGTGCTGTCTCAGCAAAGGGATGGCTGAGACAATACATGAAAATACTGAGACAGTACATGAAAATATCCTATCAAGCACAAGGAGGTGCCCAATACAATAACACTGGCTGCTAGGAGAGGAGGCAGAGTGACCCCCTGAACCCTGAGGCCATAATCATCCCAACACCCCCAAACTAAGAGACTTCTGAGGAGAGGAACAGTTCTAATAAGCCACCAGTCTATGTCAAGGGTTCCACAACATGTAAGGCTCACCATATGATAGGAAGTGGGACTTTCAAGGGCAGCCCTAATCCTCCAATGGTGTACCCTAGACTTAGGTTGGAGAGATGAATAATCCCTCATTGCACAAACACTGCATAAAACATGTGCTAATCCATAAAATGAGGTTTGCTATCCCTACCCTGCATGCTCATGAGGTTGCTACAAGAATCCAAAGAGATTATATCCAATAAGCAAGTCCATGTTCTCTTGAATTTACCCCACATGGATTTGCTGCTTGGAACCTTTCTAGGAGTTTGGGATATAAAGGTGAAGGACAGAAAACCCTGTCTCTTCACCTAGCTCAATGAGGCAAGGGGAAATTGACAGTGAGTAATACCAAGAACAAACTTTTAAAACTATTGGATATGCTTGGGCTGGGGCTGTAGCTCAGTGGTAGAGCACTTGCCTAGCATGTGTGAGGCACTGGGTTTGATCCTCAGCACCACATATAAATAATAAATGAATAAAATAAAGATCCATCAACACCTAAAAAAATATTTTAAAAAAATACTGGATATGCTAGATGTTAAGTGCTTAGAAGAAAGAAAGCAGGCTAAAGTCAGGGAGGGGAGCCGGGCGCCGTGGCACACGCCTGTAATCCCAACACTTTGGGAGGCTGAGACAGGAGAATTGCAAGTTCAAAGCCAGCCTCAGTGATGGCGAGGCGCTAAGCAACTCACTGAGACCCTAAGCAACTCAGTGAGACCCTGTCTCTACATAAAACACAAAATTGGGCTGGCGATGTGGCTCAGCGGTCAAGTAGCCCTGAGTTCAATCCCCAGTACAAACAAACAAACAAAAATAAGTCGAGGAGGCAGGCGTGAGAGAGTAAAAGCAGATGTTGTATTGTGGGATGGTCAGAATGAACCATTTGAGCACAGGCTTGAGAGATACAGCCCAGAAAAGGCCTCAAGTTGCTCAGAGGTTGGCAGGGAGACTGAGTTTCATAAGCCACAGAGAAGACTCTTATTCTGGAGGACAGGAGAGCCATCACTGGCTCTGAGTCAGGATAACAGGCCTGTCTGTGTCACTGGCTGAAGACTAAGACCTGGCCAGCAGCACCAGAGATGACAGCACATGGCTAAGCTCTCAAGGTATCTATGAAGTGAAATCTTCAACAGACAAGACAGAGGGTGTGAGAAAGAGGTCATGGGTTAAGTCCAAGATTTTAGACTCAATCAGTCGGTCCTATCTCACTGGCCAAGGTTGTAGGTAAAGCAAGGCTGAGGGGATCATGAGCAAATCAGCACTGACACATTGACACATACCAGCACCCACGTCCCATTTGCCACATGGGCTGGAAAGGGCCTGGAGTCCGTGAGAGTCAACATCCCACTGTAGCCGGGGAAACCACTGGCAGGAACTTTTCCAAAGACATAGACTTGAAAGATCATCCACATCAAGGTTTAGCCACAACAATGATATAATCAACTTGAATTTTAGCCAGGCATGGTGGCATGCACCTATAATCCTAGCGACTCAGAAGGCTGAAGCAGGAGGATCACAATTTCAAGGCTAGCTTCAGCAATTTAGCAAGAACCTGTCTCAAAATAAAAAATAAGGACTGAGGTTGCAGTTCAGTGGTAGAGCACTTGCCTATCATGTGTGAAGCACTAGGTTTGATTCTCAGCACCATATAAAAATAAATAAAATAAAGGTATTGTGTCCATCAAAACTACTCTAAGATTTAATCTCAGGCCAGTCAGAATGGCAGTTATCAAGAATACAAACAACAGTAAGTGTTGGTGAGGATGTGGGGGGAAAGGCACACTCATACACTGCTGGTGGGAGTGCAAACTGGTGCAACTATTCTGGAAAGCAGTATGGAGATTCCTTAGAAAACTTGGAATGAAACCACCATTTGACCCAGCTATCCCACTCCTTGGTCTATATCCAAAGGATTTAAAAACAGCATACTACAGTGATGCAGCCACTTCAATGTTTATAGCAGCTCAATTCACAATAGCTAAACTGTGGAACCAACCTAGATGCCCTCAATAGATGAATAGATAAAGAAATTGTGGTATATATACACAATGGAATATTCCTCAGCATTAAAAGAGAATAAAATTATGGCATTTGCAGGTAAATGGATGGAGCTGGAGAATATCATACTAAGTGAAGTAAGCCAATCCCAAAAACTCAAATGCTGAATGTTCTCTCTGATAAGTGGATAATGATCCATAATGGGGGTGGGGGGGAGGCACACAGGAAGAATGGAGGAACTTTGGTCAAAGTGGGATAAAGAGAGGGGAGGAGACATGGGGGCAGGAAAGATGGTGGAATGAGATGCACATCATTGCCCTAGGTACATGTGTGACTGCACATATGGTGCAACTCTACATCATGTACAACCAGAGAAACTAAAAGTTGTGTATATTTGTATACAATGAATCAAAATGCATTCTGTTGTTATGTATACCTAATTAGAATCAATAAATTTAAATAAATAAATAAAAGGTATTGTGTCCATCTATAACTAAAAATTAAAAATAAATAAATGAATGGATTAATAAATAAAAGTAAAAAATAAAAAGAGCTGGGGCTATACTTCAGCAGTATAGCGCTTGCATAGCATGCACGAGGTCCTGGCACTATAAAAATAAATCCCAAGTACTGTAAAAAACAAAAAACTAACAATTTTATAAAATGCTATAATGGTAGCCAGGCGTGGTGGCACAAGCCTGTAATCCCAGCACTTAGGGAGGTTGAGACAGGAGAATTGCGAGTTCAAAGCCAGCCTCAGCAACGGCAAGGCACTAAGCAACTCAGTGAGACCCTGTCTCTACATAAAACACAAAACAGGGCTGGGGATGTGGCTCAGTGGTCGAGTGCCCCTGAGTTCAATCTCCAGTACCAAAAATAAATAAATAAAATTCAATTATTCCATTCTTTTTCTTTTTTCCTTTTTTTTTTTTTTTTTTTTTTTTTTTTTTTTTTTTTTTTTTTTTACAATTGAAGGTATGGTCTGCTTTGTTAACACAGCTTCTTACTGGGCAACCCATATGCCCATATCCTTACTTCAGCTTCACTCAGAGGGTACGGGAAGAAGCTGCCTGTGCTCTTTGAAGAACAAAAACTACAGAATCCAACATTTTTGTCTGTGCCTTGGAAAAACATTTAAACCAACAGTAATAATCCTGAATGGAGTCACTGTTATGGTTTGGATCTGAAATGTTCCCCAGAAGCTCATGTGTTAAAGGCTTGTCCTAATGCAGCAGTGTTCAGAGGTTGGACTTTGGGAAATGATTGTATCAAGAGGGCTCTGACCTCATCAATGAATTAACTGATTAATAGATTCATAGTGTAATGAACTTTTCGGAGGTCATAGAAACTTGAGGAGGTGGGACCTATTGGAAGAAGTCAGTCACTGGGGACATACCTCTGAATGATTTACTTTGTCCCCAGACCCTTCCTCTCTTTCTCTGCCTCCTGTCTGCCATGAGGTGAGCCACTTTGCTCTTTCACATGCTTCCTGCCTTGCTGTTCTGCCTCAACACAGGCCCAGGAGCAATGGAACCAGGTGACCATGGACTAAAACCTCTGAAACCATGAGCCAAAATAAATCTATCCTCCTTTAAGTGATTTCCTCAGGTTATTTCATCACAGCAACAAAGAGTTTAATAAAACAGTCATTTTGCATCAAGTTTTACCTTAAACTGCTGAGCTGTGCCTCAGAGTCCTCACCTATGTAAAGGAGATAATAGTACCTACTACGCAGGGTTGCTATGAATATTAGCTAACATATGCAAAAAGCACTCAGTACAGGGCCTGACCACACACCTGTTGGAAATGGACTGGATTTAAATTTATAAGAGCCTTTCCTAGGACTGGAAAGTCCCTTCCCTGGAGGTTCTGAGTAAGAGGCCCTCCCTGGAGTGTGGGGGTACTCTTCTGTTTCTACATATGGAGAGGTCAACTGTTTGGATGTTCTAATGAAGTCCTGATTAAGTGAAGCTTGAAAAGCTGCTCTATAGAGCCAGTGATCTCCTCCACCCCTGAGAGACCTCCTAGTATACCAATATGAGAATCCTAGATTTGTGGGGGAAGCCACTGCAAGGCCTCAGCTCTGCAGGCAAAGCCATGTCCCTGCCACACAGGCCACAGCCCTGATGGATTTCTCCCAAGAACAAGTTAAATCTTGTTCAAGCTCTCTAGTGCTTTCTCCTCAAAGTGCGGTATATGAGCCCTATTCCCTCCTCCACTCGGTCCTTATCCTGGCTCCCTCCGTTCAGTCCAGGCCACAGTGAGAAAGCCAAGCCCTTTCTTCCCTGCAAGATGTTGGGCCAGGCATGGTGGTGCATACCTGTATTCCCAGTGACTTTAGAGGCTGAGGCAGGAGGATCACAAGTTCGAGGCCAGCCTCAGCAACTTAGCAAGACCCTCAGCAACTTTGTGAGACCCTGTCTCAAAATAAAAACTGAGGATATAACTCATTAGTAAAGTGTCCCTGAGTTCAATCTTCAATAACCAGCCCCTCTCCAAAACAAAGATGATAGCTGTATTGGGAGAGAACCTTCCTAGATAGGGAAGACAATAGGTTAAAATAAGCCTTAAGTCCTTTTAAATGTCCATCCAATGTTAATAGGAGTGCTTTAGTTACCAAGGCAGATGAGTCCTTGAGAATTCCAATGGGTGGTGATGTTCCTCAGGGGAGTGGGCAGGAGGTCTCCAGTTAAGGTTATAAAGGACAAGCAAGTTAGAACAGGGCCAGAAGAAATGGCAAGGAAAGCAGGAAAGAAGAAAGAGAATGAGAGGAGAGGAGACAGGAGGAGGGGGAGTAAGACGGTAAGAAGGGAATAAGAGAGGAAAGAGAGAGGGGAGTTCAGTTCAGGTACCCTCCCTCCTCAGGCACTGGCTCTACAGAGAACCACTGGCTTTGGGTTTATGTCCAGTGATGGCTTCATGCAGTCTTGACCTCAATCAGCTATTACCACGGATCTCACTCCTCCCCAGCTCCACTCAGAGCCCCAGGCTCCTCCCCTGAATTTGACATCTTTGACACTCCAGCATCCTTCCCTCCTTTCTTAGCCTCAGCTCCTTCCTTCTCAGATAGGCCTCATTCCACACCTGGGATGATTTCAATGTAACAATGACCATATTTTCTGCAAATGAAAAGCTGAGGAGTATAAGTTCATTTATGTGGATCAAATGTTACTGGTGGAATGTGGTTGGTTAGAACTTGATGTTACCAATCAGATCAAACAAATTGGACTGGGAATGGGTGAATGAAAATGTCACGTTTCCTGATCTTTGGGCTCATGTCATGTGCAGGGAGGTACGAGGAACCCTTAAAATCTAGTGGTAAAGGGGAGGGTGGTACATTTATAAGGATAATTTGTTAGTATCGCTTTAAAAACAGGCAAGATCTCTGACCACAAAGTCCAATTCTTTGCACATACTACAGATGTCTAGAAGGAGACAGAGATGGGCAGCATTATCTTAGACAAAATGGTAAACATATAATATAACCATACCACAGAATATTATATAACCATCAACATTTAGGCAGATCTGTTTCTTGTTCTGACATTGAAAGAACTTCAAGGCATACTGTTGAGGGAATAAAGCAAGCTGCAGAACAGTATGATAGCACTTACATAAAAACAAAGAAAAAACATAATATGTAAATGCAAAAGAAAAGTCTGTCAGGGTATTCCAACCGCAGATGGGGAACAGGGAGGGACTCTTATTTCTGTAAGGCTGTCTCTCTAAGAGTAACAGAATATTTTAAATACAGTAGTTCCCTCTTATCCCTGGTTTTGCTTTCCACAGCTTTAGTTATCCATGGTCATTTGCCGTCTAGAAATGTTACATGGAAAATTCCAGAAATAAATAATTCCTAAGTTTTAAATTTTGTGCTGTTCTAAGTAGCATGATGAAATCTGCTGTCCAGCCCTGTCACACCCAGTGCATGAATCATCTCTTTTCCCAGCGTATCCACGATCTATACACTACCCATCATTTAGTAGTCCTCTTACCAGATTAGCTGTCTGTGTCACAGCTTGTGTTCAATAACCCTTATTTCATTTAATAGTGGTCCCAAATCGCAAACTTTTATTCTAGCATATTGTTACAAATGATCTATTTTACTGTTGTTATTATTAATTTCTTTCTTTCTTTCTTTTTTTTTTTGGTACCAGGGATTGAACTCAGGAGCACTAGACCACTGAGCCACATCCTCAGCCCTATTTTGTGTTTTATGTAGAGACAGGGTCTCACTGAGTTGCTTAGCACTTCGCCGTTACTGAGGCTGGCTTTGAACTCACGATCCTCCTGTCTCAGCCTCCCAAAGTGCTGGGATTACAGGCATGCACCACCGTGCCTGGCTTATTGTTAATTTCTTATTGTGCCTAATTCATAAATTAAACTTGATCACAAATTAAAATTTTTCATAGGTATGTAGGAAAAAACATAGGATTTGATATTAGCCACTTCAGGCATTTGCTGAGGATCTTTCAACAAATCCTACACAGATACAGAGGGACTACTGAACTCTTATTTTAAGAGTGGTGGTCTAGCCATGTGCAGCGGTGCACACCTGTAGTCCCAATGACTTGAGAGGCTGAGGCAAGATGATTACAAGTTCAAGGCCAACCTTGATAATTTAGTGAGACTGTCTCTAAAAATTTTAAAAGAGCTAGGGATAATAGCTCAGGGGTAAAGGGCCCTGAGTTTGCTCCCCAGTACCACAGGGGGAAAAAGGGTGGTGGTCTAAAGAAAACTGGATTACATTTGATTTTTATTTTGTTTTATACATTTTATGTTACTCAAATTATATACCAATATAATCTGAAAAATGTATATACTTTGTATAGGTAATGCAGGTTTATTAAAGGAACTTGAGGAGCTATATCTAGTGCACAGATGGCAATGAAAATCTGGGAATTCAGGATGGATGGTTAGGGATTGTTAGGAATAAGAACACCTTTGAGAATCTGATGAAAGCCAAAGACGCTTCCAGAAAAAATACACACCACACCCAACACTACACATAATTTCAGGGAACACAGAAAAAATCCCAGAAGCCCACCTATAAATCATGGACCACCAGTTAAAGCCACAGAAATAGGCTGGGCATGGTGGCACACAGCTGTAATCCCAACAACTCAGAAGGCTGAGGCAGAAGGAACACAAGTTTAAAGCTAGCCTGGGCAACTTAGCAAGACTCTGTCTCAAAATAAAAAGGGGCTGGGGATGAAGGTCAGTGGTAGAATGTCCCTGAGCCCTGAGTTCAATCCACAGTACCACTTAAAAAAAGAGACAGACAAGACAAACAGACCACAGAACTCAAGGAAACACCAACAATGAAAGAGCAGGCAGAAGGCAATGTCAGGCCAGGAAAGGCAGGGAGATGTGGGCAGTTGTGGAAAGGCCAACAAAGGGCAGATAAGGAATGGGGATGGTGGGAGCTGGGTGAGAATTATGTGTTCAGGAAAGGCTAGTTGGTAGGAGGTGGGTGAGAGTTATCTGTCTTCTGTCCCTCTGCCTACTCCACACTGCTGAACGTGGCTTCTCCCAGAGCTCCAACACAATGGTGTGGGCAAGAAATGCCCTTTAGCAAGTGGTAAGACAGTGAGCCCAGAGTCTGGCCCTGCCACCTCCTCTGGCCTTGTCTCCATTTAGATCCAGACACAGAAGGCTGTGGGTCATTTCTCAAACACACCTTTTTCTTTAACACAATGCCTGGCAATTCTTTTGTGTGTGTGTGTGCTAGGGATTGAATTCAGGGCCTTGTGCATATGAGGCAAGCACTCCACCAGCTGAGCTATATCCCCAGCACTAGAAACATTCTTAAGATCTGCAAAAATAGTCAAGATTTTTTCTTTCCTTCTTAACTCTCTCATGGACCCTATCAGTAAAGAACACTAGATTTGGAAACCCCTGCATAAACACTTCAGTCAGAATTCAGCTTTTCTCCCACCTCTGTACTATATTTCTGGATTTGCTCCCCCCAACACCTACTATAGTAGGTTTGATTATTGTAGTCAGCTGACTAAGACAGGCCAGGGGTCTCAGGAAGCAACGTCTACCTTGCTGGATGTATCTACCAAGGAAGCCTATAAAGGAGACACTTGGAGTCATGTCTGGAGATATGCATGGTCCCTAAATTTGTATATCCAGTAATAAGTCCATAGTTTTCTTCATAAACCGAAACGAAGTATAATAAAGGTTTTGTGACCTCAGCTTTGCAATGTATACTCCTCAGAAAATTAAAAATTACTACACTCTGCAGACTCTGGGTCACTCACAAATAGCTGGAACCACACATATTGAATGTCACTGACAACAGGGACATAGTTTAAGCCCTACTGGCTCACAGAATTACCAACCCAACATTAAATTATCCTCTAACCCATGTCTAAAAAGTAGTGTGCTCAGGAACCAAATGCACCATGATTTTTTAAAAGCTTCATGACAATTCTACACAGGCTCAGTCACCCTGGTGCTGACTCTAGGAGGCCCTGCCTTACACTTTCTTGACAAGTGGGATAGGAATGCAGATGGACCTTGAACCCCTGAGTCAATTAGCCTGGCCTTCCTAGGGATGGGCCACTGCTTATTCTATTTATGAGCTCAAAGTACTGGGTACAGAGCTGGCAGTGAAAAGGCCTGGTCCCAGTAGTGACTGCTGCTCCCAAGCCTAGAAAAACAGTGGGCCTGCAAGAGCCTGCAGGCCTGGGTTCAAGTTCAGCTTGCTTCATGTAGGCCACTGGACTAAGCCAAATTACTCAGTCTAGCCCAGCTCTCATTTGTAAGAGTCACAGCATCCCCATCTTCAACCCACAGGTCTCCCTGCAGTGCCCTCTGTGCACTGTAAAGATGCATAACATGAATGGCTACCATTGCTACTGGGTCTAAGACCCTCTGAATGATTGGCGATAGTCAAAGAAGAATTTCATCAACTAGTGCAATGACCTTGAGACTAATTTTCCGCCTCTGAAGGTGTGTGATTAATTGCCAATCTCTGATTTCATGTATATCAAAATTATCAAAAAGATAATAATTAATTCTGAGTTTTATTTTCCCAAGTGCGAAAAAAATTAAAAACTATATGTCTCACCACCATTTCCTTAAAAAAAGAACATTTGAAACAATAACAAAAAAAATAGGTAATATCGGCATAAGTGCAACCACCTTATGGCAGGCCGGTGGGCACCGGCTGGACAGATGAGATCCCAGCCGGACTTCCAGCTCTGGGCAAGATCAGGCTGTCCGCTCTGCCATCCTGGGACACCCTAGGAACGTCCTAACGACAGCTACACCGAACCTAGGCTTCCAACGCAATCAAGTTCAAACGCTAGAAACGCAGACGCCAGGGGCGGGCGAGCCTCCCCCAGGCCTCTGCGAGGTCCCGCATCCCGATTATCCGACGCCAACCCCAGTCCCAAACCCTTCCCACGTCACCCAGACCCTCAGGCCTCGTGCCCGGACCACTGCTCCCGGCCCGCGGCTGTTCTGGTCGCCCCCACCCCGGTCCGGTGCCGCGACCCTGGCCCGGCCGCGTCCGCCCAAGGTCGGCAGGGAGGCCGCGGGCCGCGGACCTGGAGGGAGGGAACACCGGGGCCGCGTCGGAGGCCAGATTAGGACATGGGTACGCGACACTGGTAGCTCGGGGCCCGGCCCCTGCCGGGCCGGCGCCCCCCGCGAGGTGGCGGCGCGGCCCAAGGCGGCACTCACCCGGGAGACGCCATGAGCGCGGAGGCCTCACGCTCCCGCCTCCTCCGCTGCTCGCACGGCCGCGGCGGGCGCCGGGGAGGGGCCTCACTGCCGCGCCCGCCCCGCTCCGCATCCCGCGGGGCTCCGGGTGGAGGGCAGGCGGCGGCTGGCGAGGGAGGGGACGGACGGCCGAATGGCCGAGGTGCGGAGCGTGCGCCTGGGCCAGCGCAGCCGCGCCCTCCTTCCTCCCACCGTTCGGCCCGGCCGGAATGCGCTGCCGGGATGAGCCCTGGGTGCGGAACCTGCCTGAGGACCTGTCCCGAGCCACGAACTGGCTCCGGGACCTGGGGGAAATCCACACTTATGCGTTTTGAGTTTAATTTACTGTTATTGTTATTAAGCAAAATAACTTTCCTACCTCTAACTTGAGAGACTGTTTTGAACGTGTTTCTGGCCTGTTACCCTTTGCAAAAGATATAAATTCACATTGTGAAGCTGTAAAGAATATTCTTTATATTGTATTATCAAGCAAATATAATGAGCCTGGAACTCCAGTAGTGGGATTTTCCACACCCTCACCCACAAGCTGAGTATTTGAGCAGGTAAAAATGTGAACATCAGCATTTTTTTTTTTTGCGTTGTTACATTAAATATTACTAAAAATTATTATTTTTTACTATGAAGTATACAAGATAGCAAAGCAGTGTTTAAAAATATCTGGAGCCAGAATACCTGGACTGGAATCTTAAATCCATTAATAATTAGCAGCTGTAGGAGCTCTGGCAAGATAGAACTTCCCTGGGATAATTCCTCCTTTGAAAAATAGGGGTATTATGTCCTATCTTCTCTTTGAGGATTAAATAAGTTAATATTTGTATGGGATTAATATGTTGCGTGGTACAAGGTTTCATTCTGTCCTGAGAATGCTTCTGAGCCTTGTGCTCTTCAGTAAAATGGTAGCTCACAGTTGCTACCTAAGTTCAGAGGACAATTAATGATCTGTAAATGGGAGCTGACATGTAAAGCTAGGGGGATTTGGGGGACCCAAATAAGTACAAATACAGGGAGGAAGAGTTTGCGGAGTGGGCAGTCCTAAATGGATTTGATTTAAGGCAGTAATTATTGCCACTGGAGGTCAGATGATTAATTTTATTTTTATTTATTTGTTTGGTTTTTGTGGTACTGGGGATTGAACCTAGAGGCCCTCTACTACTGAGCTACTCCCCCAGCCCTTTTCTATTTTGAGACAGTCTCTCTAAATTGAAGAGGTTGGCCTTGAATTCGTGATCCTCTTGCCTCAGCTCTCTGAGTGGCTGGGATTAGAGGTATGTACCACCACACCTGACAACGAAGTTTATGTTTTAAAAATCATCTGACTACTAGGCCTGAACCTAGCTAGGTTCAATCCCCAGAACCCAGGACCTTGCATGCTAGGCAAATGCTCTACCATGGAGCTACATCCCTAGTCCTTTATTAATATTTTGAAAACCAAGTTATTTTTAAAAATATTTTTAGAGCAAGCCTGTAATCCCAGCACTTAGGGAGGCTGAGACAGGAGAATCACGAGTTCAAAGCCAGCCTCAGCAATGGCGAGGCACTAAGCAACTCAGTGAGACCCTGTCTCTACATAAAACACAAAAAAATAGGGCTGGGAATGTGGCTCAGTGGTCGAGTGCCCCTGAGTTCAATCTTCAGTACCCAAAAAAAAAAAAAAAAAAAAAAAGTATATATATATATATATATATATATATATATATATATATATATATATTTAGTGGTAGATGGACACAATAACTTTATTTTATTCATTTATTTTTTATGTTGTGCTGAGGATCTAACCCAGTGCTTCATACATGCTAGGTAAGCAATCTACTACTGAGCTACAACTCCAGCTCCCCCAAAATTATTTTTATTATGTTTGTTTATTTTTTTGAGACAGGTCTCACTAAATTGTCCAGGCCAACCTCAGAACTTTCTTTTCTCCTGTTCTGAGGATGGCCTGGAAATTCAGTGAGACCTATCTCACTAAAACAACTGTGCATAGGAAAAGTTAGGTCGCATTCATTCCATTGTTCTTCTGTTATCCTATCCTTTCTCCCTCCCCCTCAATCCCTTCATCTAGTCCACTGATCTTTCTTCTACTTTGATGGAATCCCTCCCCCTTCATCCTTTTCCTCCCCCCAACCTTCCCCCTTTTTTCCTTCTATTTTTTAAAAATTTTGTTCTAATTAGTTATACATGACAGTAAAATGCATTTTGACACATTGTACACAAACGGAGCACAACTTCTCATTCCTCTGGCTGTACATGGTGCAGTCACACCAGTAGTGTAATCATACATGTAGTGTCTGTCTTATTCTACCATCATTCCCATCCCTCCCCTCACTCCCCTGTGCACAATTCCTTCATTCTCTCTCCCCACCCCCATGGATCAGCATCCTCTTATCCGAGAAAATATTCAGCCTTTGTTTTTTTGGGATTGGCTTATTTCTATTAGAATGATGTTCTATAGTTCCGTCCATTTATCTGCAAATGCCATAATTTCATTTATCTTTCAGGCTGAGTAATATTCCATTGTGTATATGCACCACATTTGCTTTATCCATTCATCTGTTGAAGAGCATCTAGGATGGGCATGGTGGCGCATGCCTGTAATCCCAGCACTTTGTGAGGCTGAGACAGGAGAATTGCGAGTTCAAAGCCAGCCTCAGCAACGGCAAGGCACTAAGCAACTCAGTGAGACCCTGTCTCTAAATAAAACATAAAATAGGGCTTGGGATGTGGCTCAGTGGTCCAGTACTCCTGAGTTCAATCCCGGGTACGGCCCCCGCAAAAAAAAAAAAAAAGAGCATCTAGGTTGGTTCCATAGTTTAGCTGTTGTGAATTGAGCTGCTATAAACATTGATGTGGCTGCATCACTGTAGTATGCTGGTTTTAAGTACTTTGGGTATAAACTGAGGAGTGGGATAGCTGGGTCAAATGGTGGTTCCACTCCAAGTTTTCTGAGGACTCTCCATACTGCTTTCCATAATGGTTGCACCAATTTTCAATCCCACCAGCAATGTATGAGTGTACCTTTCCCCCCACATCCTCGCCAACATTTATTATTGCTTATATCCTTCATAATTGCCATTCTGACTGGCATGAGATGAAATCTTAGTTTTCATTTGCATTTCTCTAATTGCTAGAGATTTTGAACATTTTTTCATATATTTGCTGATTGATTGTATTTCTTCTTCTGTAAAGTGTTCAATTCCTTGGCCCATTTATTGATTGGGTTATTTGATTTTTTTGGTGTTAAGTTTTTTGAGTTCTTTACATATCCTGGAGTTTAGTGCTCTATCTGAGGTGTGTATGGTAAAGATTGTTTCCCATTCTGTAGGCTCTCTCTTTACATTATTGTTTCCTTTGCTGAGAAGAAACTTTTTAGTTTGAATCCATCCCATTTATTGATTCTTAATTTTACTTCTTGCACTATAGGAGACTTGTTAAGGAAGTAAGGTCCTAAGCCAACATGATGAAGATTTGGACCTACTTTTTCTTCTGTTAGACATAAGGTCTCTGTTGTAGTGCCTAAGTCTTTGATCCACTTTGAATTGTTTTTGTGCAGGGTGAGAGGTAGAGGTTTAATTGCGTTTTGCTACATACTGATTTCCAGTTTTCCCAGCACCATTTGTTGAATAAGCAGGCTATCTTTTCTCCAGTGGATGTTTTTGGTACCTTTGTCTAGTATGAGATAACTGTATAGGTTTGTCCCTGTGTCTTCTATTTTGTACCATTGGTCTACATGTCTATTTTGGTACCAATACCATGCTGTTTTTGTTGTTGTTCTGTAGTACAGTTTGAGGTCTGGTATTGTAATGTCTCCAGCTTCACTTTTCTTACTAAGAATTGTTTTGGCTATTCGGGGTCTCTTATTTTTCCAAATGAATTTCATGATTGCTTTTTCTGGTTATATGAAGAATGTCATTAGGATTTTAATAGGAATTGCATTAAATCTGTATAACAGTTTTGGTAGTATGGTCATTTTGACAATATTAATTCTTCCTATCCAAGAGCATGGGAGATCTTTCCATCCTCTAAGGTCTTCTTCAGTTTTCGTTAGTGTTCTGTAGTTTTCATTGTAGAGGTCTTTCATCTCTCTTGTCAGATTGATTCCCAAGTATTTTTTTCATCAGTGAATAGGGTAGTTTTCCTAATTTCTCTTGCAGTAGATTCATGGCTTACGTATAGAAATGCATTTGATTTATGGGTATTGATTTTATATCCTGCTACTTTGCTGAATTCATTTATTAGTTCTAAGAGTTTTCTGGTGGAATTTTTTGGATCTTCTAAATATAGAATCATGTTAGCAAATAGCAATAGTTTGAGTTTTTCTTTTTCTATTTGTATCCCTTTAATTTATTTTGTCTGTCTGATTGCTCTGGCTAGAGTTTCAAAGACTATGTTGAAGTAGAAGTGGTGAAAGAGGGTATCCCTGTCTTGTTCCAGTTTTTAGAGGGAATGCTTTCAATTTTTCTCCATTTAGAATGATGTTGGCCTTGGGCATAGCATAGACAGCTTTTGCAATGTTGAGGTATGTTCCTACTATCCCTAGTTTTTCTAATGTTTTGAACATGAAGAGGTGCTATATTTTGTCAAATGCTTTTTCTCCATCTATTGAGATAATCATATGATTCTTGTCTTTGTTTATTGATATGATGTATTATGTTTATTGATTTCTGTATTTTAAACCAACCTTGCATCCCTGGGATGAACCCCACTTGATCGTGGTACATTATTGTTTTAATATGTTTTTTTGTATGCGATTTGCCAGAATTTTATTGAGAATTTTTGCATGTATGTTCATCATGGATATTGGTCTTAAGTTTTATTTCCTTCATGTGTCTTTATCTGGTTTTGGTATCAGGGTGATACTAGCTTCATAGAATGAGTTTGGAAGGGTTCCCTCCTTTTCTATTTCATGGAATAATTTGAGGAGTATTGGTATTAGCTGTTCTTTGAATGTCTTGTAGAACTTGGCTGAGAATCTGTCTGGTCCTGGGCTTTTCTTGGTTGGTAGGCTTTTGATGGCGTCTTCCATTTCATTGCTTGAAATTGATCTATTTAAATTGTGTATGTCCTCCTGATTCAGTTCAGGGAGATCATATGTCTTAAGAAATTTGTCGATGTCTTTGAGATTTTCTATTTTATTGGAGTATAAATTTTCAAAATAGTTTCTAATTATCTTCTGGATATCAGTAGTGTCCATCATATTTCCTTTTATCATCACAGATTTTAGTAATTTGAATTTTCTCTCTTCTTCTGTTCGTTAACATGGCTAAGGGTTTATCAACTTTATTTTTTCAAAGAACCAACTTTTCATTTTGTCATTTTTTTCAATTGTTTCTTTTGTTTCAATTTCATTTATTTCAGCTCTGATTTTAATTATTTCCTGTCTTCTACTACTTTAAGTATTGATTGGTTCTTCTTTTTCTAGGGCTTTGAAATGTAATGTTAGGTCGCTTATTTGTTGTCTTTTTATTCTTTTAATGAGCTCAAGGCAATGAACTTTCCTCTTAACACTGCCTTCATATGAAGTGTCCTAGAGATTTTGATGTTTCATCAGTTTTCTCATTTACCTCTAAGAATTTTTTTATCTCCTCCTTGATATCTTCTGCTATCCACTGCTCATTCAATAGCATATTATTTAGTCTACAGGTGTTGGAGTAGCTTCTCTTTTTTATCACTGATTTCTAATTTAATTCCATTGTGATATAATAGAATGCAGAGTAGTATCTCTATTTTTGTGTATTTACTGAGAGTTGTTTTGTGGCATAACATATGGCCTGTTTTAGAGAGGGATCCATGTGATGCTGAGAAGGTATATTTGCTCACTGATGGATGAAATATTCTATATATGTCCGTTAAATCTAAATCTTTGATTTAGTTCTATAGTTGCCTAGTTTTTGTTTGGAAGATCTATCCAGTGGTGAGAGAAGTGTGTTAAAGTTGGCCAGTATTATTGTGTTGTGGTCTATTTGATTCTTGAAATTGAGAAGGGTTTGTCTGATGTACTGAGATGCTCCATTGTTGGGGCATAAATATTTATGATTGTTTTATCTTGCTGATGTATTATTCCCTTAAGCAGTATGAGATGTCCTTCTTTAGCCTTTCTTACTAACTTTGGTTTGAAGTCCACTTTGTGAGTCTACTTTTAGTTCACTTCCACTTTATGAGGATGGAAACCCCTGAATGTTTTACATAGTCCATGTGAGTGATATGTTTTTTCCCAACCTTTCATTTTCAGTCTGTGAATGTCTTTTCCTAGGAAGTGAGTCTCTTGGAGACAGCATATTGTTGGATCTTTTTAGAAAATCTAATCTGCCAATCTTTTGATTGATGTGTTTAGTCATTAACTTTCAGGGTTATTACTGAGACATGATTTGTATTCCTGGTCATTTTGGTTTATTTTTGGCTTTGAACTTGGCTTAGTTTCCCCTTTGACTGACCTTTCTTTTATGTAGTATCTCCCTTTGTTGGTTTTATTTTTATTT
>PVHX01001411.1:48390-210148 GCA_004024805.1 Geosciurus inauris | reverse complement strand
CGCGGCCCTTGTAGGAGGTGGAGGGGGGAAACTTCCTACTTTCCACGACGGCTGTTTTGTAAACGGGGGGTGGGAAGGCTCACAGCCCGGCCAGCCTGTGAGCGTTTCTACAGAGGCAGCTGCGGACCCGTCGCGCTTCCCTTCCCCCTCTTTCCGTGGGGCACGCCAAGCTCGAGGCGGCCGGGAGCGGCCCGAGTAGGGGGAGAAGGGCGGGGAGCTCCCTGCCAGCACCCTTTCATCGCGATCCGGCCCGGGATCCCAGCTCCGGGTGTTGCTTCCGCCTGTTTGCCAGCCAGCAGAAGTAGGAGGGAGGAGCCTCATGGGGGGCGGAGCCTAGGCGAGGGCGGGCTCTGGGTCCCTCGGCAGCGGTGCTGTCCATTGGTCGGCCGCGAGGTCACGGGGTTGGGGGTGGGCACCGAGGCGGGCTCCGGCCCCGCCCCCTCGGAACCCGGCCCGGCTCGCAGTCCCCCCCAGCTGCACAGACATGACACAGACACACAGTCACTGCAGCTGCTGAGCGAGCCCGGCGCTCACGGCACGCGGCGGCGGCGGGGCCAGCCCGGAGCCCGGACCCCAGAGCCCGCCAGCGCACCCCCCCGCCGGCCCCCGCGCGGCGGCCCCAGCCTGCTGGGCGCGGGAGGGAGGCGGGGATCGCGGATCGCGCGCCGGCTCCGGCCAGCGGCGCCCGGCTGCCGCCGGCGGCTGCAGCGGCCGCTCAGCTCCGGGTGCCGGGCGCTCCGGGAAGCCGGCGTTCCTCGGAGGCAGCGGCGGCCAAGGCCGGCGAGCGCTCCTGGCGGCGGGGGCCGCCCTCCCCGACTCCCCGCACCCACCGTGCTGCGCTCCGCTCGCCGCGCCTCCGCTCCGGTGACCTTCCCGGAGCGCCACCCTCGGCCCCGCGCCCCCGGCCCCGCGCCCCAGGCCGGGGCGAGGCCCTCTCCAGCGCCTTCTTCTCGTGTAGCCGCGGGCGGGCGGCGCAGGCCCGGGGGGAGGAGGCGCCGCGGTCGGCTGCAGTCCCCCCCGCCGCCGCGCTCGGCGCCCGGCCCGGCCCGGCTGCCTCTGCCCCGCCGCTGCGCCGGAGCCGGGGCGGCCGAAGCTGGGGGCGCGGCCGCGCTCGCCTAACCCGGTCGGTTGCGGGCAGGCCCTGCCCTGAAGGGGCGAAGCGAGGAGAGCGAGAGGTGGAGCTGGCCCGGGCTGCAGCCCCCAGGACCCAGCCCCAGGCTGACCCAGGCCCCTGCTCATGCGGGGCGCCCCTGGTTTGGAAGAGTCCTCCCGGCAGAGAGCAGCTCCGGGCAGCGGCCCGGGAGGTAGACGAAGGGACTCTGTTCAGCCTGGGCAATCCGGACGTCCCCTGTCGCGTTTTGAGCCCAGGGCTGTCCCGAAGTGTGCGCTTGGCACCGCCGCTGCGACTAGGGCAGCACCTGCCGGGACCTGGACCTGGACTCCCTGCGCCTCGTAGGCAACAGTATTTCCACGCTACCCAGCTCTTCCGCGGTCTCCCTCTGCTTGGGGGCAGTCACGGCCAAGGTAAGAGCTCTGGGATGCTGGTGAGCCGCCGCGGGGGCGCTCTGGTGAGCAATGTTGGACAAGTTCTCTGAACCTGTAGCTGGTACCCCCTGTGCTTGGGATGCCGGCGTAGAGGAAGGTAGGCGGTCTAAACCCTCTTTTGCTTGGGCTAGGAGCAATGGAGAGGCTGGAAGTGGAAGACCCTGCCTAGTCTCTGATGTCCCCGGACTACCTCAGGGCCTGCCAGGCTCCGAGGCAAACAGGCTGCTGATGGGGAGCAAGCCAGGAAGTTTTCCGTTAACACCATAAGGTGATGTGCTCCGCCGCCGGCCCTGTAGCCCCCTGCCTGGGCCTGTTGGGTTTGGACAGGTCTACTCACCTACCTTCCCTGGTGTGATGCTGTGAACTTTTATTTGCTCCTTGTTGCAGAGAGGCCAATTTGGGGGCGAGCAGTCACAGTTTGCAAATCCCTCTTTAGTTTAGAGTGTGTGGTTGGCAACGTATCTGTAGGCGAAAACCCAAAAAGCACCGTCAGTTGTATTAGACAAAGCTGCTTGTAATGAGTGATCAATGTATTAGTGGTCCAGGCATTCTTGTAAATGTCACTGCTTGAAGGTTGAAGTGAGGATTCCAAAGTTTGTGCATCCTCAAGTTATTTTGTTCATTGCTTTATTATCTTCTTTTAAATGTTCCTTTTAAAGAACCTCTGTTCTACAAGCCTGTCCTTGCCTGTTTCAAATTTATTAAACCTATGAGCTTCCCAAGGAACAATCAGATTTTAAATGGGTCAATTCGGAGGGAACAGATTGTCTCTCACACATTCAATCCATCCCCCGGGTGACCCTGTTTAATAGGGATGGATTTTTTTTCTGTCCCTCTGCTGATGTACTTCGGTTGAGCAGGTTTCTGCTGAATTCCGAATCCGTGAATTTTGTCACTCAGTCCATTAAAGTGATCTCCTGGGGGAGCAAAATAGCTGCTTACATTTTCTGTGAATGTCACAGGAAGTTTTACAGGGTCTTACATAAGTGCCCCAAGAGAGAGAACCCGGGCTCCTGCTTCCTTCAAGGGGATTCAGAATGGGGGCAGGTGGGGGCGTCCTTCAGCATCACCTAAATGCAGAACCTTCTCTCTCTGACACAGGTGGAGACCCAAAGTGCTTATTCACTCCGTGGAGGCAGTCACCTCAGGCTAATTTTCCTCCTCACCTCTCCTGTCTTCCCACCTCAGGATCAGCTTTGATAGACTGAAGATAAGGGCAGGTTCTAAATTAGGAAAAGAACAGTGGCGGTTTCTTTTTCATTTCTCACAAATGGGTGACATGAATGAATTACTCTCTGGCATGCTTGGGCCTGGGTGTAGGGGGGAGCTAAAGAAACCTGCTTTAGGTTTTCACACATCTCTTAAGTACCTCTAGTTTTCAAGAGTGCTCGACTTTAGTGAAAATTGCTTGAGGAGAACACATATTTATCAAGCCTGGCCCTGTTAATTCCATTCCAGGAAGGAAGCAAACGATTTAGATCTTTGTAGCAACAAATCTCCCTCTTAGAATGGAGAGGTTTCTGAAGATCCTGTGGGTCTGGAGTGAGCAGCAGCTACCAGCAAGTGTAGGACCTCTTCACTTAGAGAATGGGCTAGGTCGTGGACCAAGGTTTTGATGTAAGGTAATGCAGATTCCTTTAGCAACTGGAAGCATCTTAGGAGTGAAATGAAAGGTGTTTTCATCTTGTCATCGTTTTTGGAAGTGTTTCCATCTCTTGGGCAGGTCCTCAAGGGTTCCCTTGGTTTTCAATTTCTGAGCTGTCCTTTTAAAGTTGATATGGAAGGCAGGAGGGCGTGTCCTGTAGTGTCTCCATCCTTCAGCCACCTACAGGACACTAGTTTTGTATTCCACCGCCACTGAAGAAAGCACAGGGACTGATGTTACAAAAGACTACCCTGTCTTTAGAGCTCCTGAACCTAACTTTCTGGCACCCGACAGGCGGTTGCACTAATGAATGGATTCTGAATGCTTCAACAATAGGCCTCTCACATCTAGAGTGTCATTTGGACAACTCAGAACTAGTTAACTGCAAAGTATTTTGTGAAATTTTGGAAGACTCATTTATAGCTTCTAAGGATATAAGGGCTAAGTGTTTGGGGAGATGGAAGCTCCTGCAAGCTCTACCCATTGGACATTGAACCATGCTAATTTTAAATTCCCTATTTGAAATCAGAACTTACCCTTACAGTTTTTTTGACTGCAGATCCCACACAGTCTTTATAAAATCACAATACTTCAAAACATCCCTAAAATCAGCTCACACTTCAACTTTCTTGCTGCCATCCTCTTTTTTTGTGGTTTGTTTTTTGGTACCGGGGACTGAACTCAGGGGTACTTGACCACTGAGCCATCACTGTGTTTTATTTAGAGACAAGGTCTTACTGAGTTGCTTAGTGCCTCACCATTGCTGAGGCTGGCTTTGAACTCACGATTCTCCTGCCTCAGCCTCCCAAAGTGCTGGGATTACAGGCATGCACCACCGCGCCTGCCTGTTGCCATTCTTTTATAAGTACCAATCTTATGCAAGTGTTAAGCTTTGATGGTGTGGTTTCACTTTTATCTGAGATGTGTTCTATACTTTCAACAGTGTTAAATCATTAGTGTCTGGTTCTTACAGCAGAATTGGAAGATATTTGGTTCCCTGAAGAACAAAGCCCTATTGCCCCCACCTACCCACAATAACTGCATTTTATCAAAGCCAACCCCAGAGGTGGGAAGACACGAAAGGTAAGAGGTAGAACCTAGAAATGATTGCTCATTTCAGAATACTGACACAGAAAAGACAATTGCCACCAAGATTTTGGTCTTAAACAGCATTCGAAAAGGTCCAATTCAACATGTTAAAGTAGACTGTGTGGAACCTGCAAACCTGCATAAGTTATTTCATTCCCTTGAACTCTGGAATCTGTAAGATTGTGTGTGTGACCCTTTGCTCATCTGTATAGCACATAGTTAGGTAGTTTAAGGGGATCTATTGTTGTGGTCTAGGAAAAATGGTCAGCATAAAGCTTTATTTCTATTATTAAGGTTTTGTAGGTTGATTCTCATAGGTGCAGTATAGCGAAGGGGTAAGAGATTGGAATGGGAAAATACCAATGCATTTGCTATTGAGCCTTGATGGTGAAAATCGATCCTGAGGGATATATACTGTGGTCCTAAGGCGTGAGTGAAGTCTGGGGAATTTGAGGCAAGAGAGACAGCAGAGGTAGAGAAAAATGTTGAGACAGCATACTGGCTTTCCTTAGGATCTATGATTGAGGAGAAGATATCTCTGTGGCCCGAGATTCACTGAGAGGAGCGAGCCAATACAGATTTGGGGCATGTGACCCAAGGGACTGAGAGCTCTAGGCACCTGCCATTGATGCACCTTGGAGATACAGCCACCTCACAGAATCTGCTAGTGTTGATGAGGTGTCCCTGCTCCACTCTGGAGTATTTGACATTGAGAGGTACTCAGTATCTCTTTGTGACATTGATATTTGGTGAGTGATAGGCAGAAGCCAGTTTGTTAAGTATTAATTTTAGAAGACATTTCTTCTTTTAATTTCACGTTAAGTGAACATTTACACTGTGGCAGGTGCCATGTGCTATACTGTGGTTATAGAGGTTCTGCATTTAGCTTCTAGTCTTTTAGGGGAGGCAGATGTTCAGCTATTGGCTGTAAGCTAAGTGGTAGCATGCAGGTTTGTTCAAAGGGTGACTTTGAGCTTGCAGGGATAGTGGGAAGGAAGAGAGTCCCAGGTAGATGGACAGCATGAGAACTTCAATGTGTCTAGTGTGTACAGACAGTACTCAGTAGTTAGTTTGACTAAAAGGTGAAATGTGCCAGAAAAGGCAAGTTTGGTGCAGGAAGGGCAACACTTTGATAGAATTCTCTGCTAAGGACTGTGAATGGTGACAAGAATGGTTACTGGATAAGCTCCCAGAATACTAGCTGATTATCCCACATGGTTATTAAATACAGAAAAAGATTTTTCCATTTCTTTTTTTTTTTGTCCATTATCCTTCTACATATAGCATTTTGCTTGTTCTTTCAAAAACTATTAGCAATGCAAATAAAGGGTCCCCATCAACCCTAAGTCTGCCCTCTTGTGTACATGAATTACATGTGGGGCTTTCATTATGTGATTATGCAGCAGTGGGAAAAATGATAATGTTACTTGACAAATGATATAGTATGAAAAAAAAAAAACCTTTTCTGTAAGAACAAATTCCATTTTGTCAAATTTATTTCTGGATGGAGTTATGATTGCATTTAACATTTGAACAGGGTTCTTGTAATCATTTCACTTCTGGCCTAAACTTTCTTTGCTGATGGGAAGGAAGAGATTTATAATATTGAGAATACAAGTGTGTGTGTGTGTGTGTGTGTGTGCGCGTATTGGTGTATACAGGTATGTTTTGTGGGATGGGGAACTGTCGTCATCCATTTTCTTGGCCTCAGCATCTGCCCCCACACATGCAAAGATCCACATATGACCAGGTTCCTTATTTAAATGGCACAGTATTGGCATCTAACCTTTCCAATCCTCCCATATACTTTAAATCATCTCTAGATTACTTAAAATATCTAATACAATGTAAATGCTGGGTAAATGGTTGTTATAATAATATTCTTTTTTTTTTTTTGGTACTGGGGATTGAACTCAGGGGTACTCAACCACTGAACCACATCCCCAGCCCTATTTTGCGTTTTATTTAAAGACAGGGTCTCACTGAGTTGCTTAATGCCTCGCCGTTGCTGAGATTGGCTTTGAACTCGTGATTCTCCTGTCTCAGCCTCCCAAAGTGCTGGGATTACAGGAATGCACCACCGTGCCCGGCTGTTATAATAATATTCTTGAGGAACAATGTGAAAAAAAAAAAGTCAACATGTTTTATATAGATACAGTTCTTCTTCTTTTTTTTTTTTAGCTGTAGATGGACATAATGTCTTTATTTTTTATTGCTTTGTATGTGGTGCCGGGGATCAAACCCAGGGCCTCACGCATGTGAGGCAAGCACTCTACCGCTGAGCTACAATCCCAGCCCATAGATACAGTTCTTTTCCTGAATGATTTTCCATTTGAGGTGGTTGAATCCTGAGATGCAGAACCCCAGAACCCAGCGATCTACAGGGGTGACCATATATAGTATAATTCCCTGGAGAATATTAGTGGTAATGAAAAATCATAGTTACCACAGTGGTGACCAGGATCAAGTATATTGAAGTTTTCAGAAACAGGAGCCAGAAGAACAGAGGTGGTAAAAGTTGAAAGTGCTCTTGCTCTCATGCTTGCTTGCTTTTGCCCCTTTGTGGAGTAGAAGACAGGGTGGTTTAAGTAAACAGGTCTTGCCTCATCCTATGCTAATGTGCTCTGTGGCCTTAGGATGCTTCTTTTTTTTTTTTTTTAAATAATTTTTTAGTTGTTGATGGATCTTTATTTTGTTCACTTATTATTTACATGTGATGCTGAGAATCGAACCCAGTGCCTCACGCATGCTAGGCAAACGCTCTACCACTGAGCTACAGCCCTAGCGCCCTTAGGATGCTTCTTGACATCTCTGGACTTTTCAGACACTGTCTCTATAAGTAAAGCATTATTTATATACTGACTGGGAATTTAGAAGCCCAGTGAGGAAAAGGGCTTATCTGAGCCAGTGAGTGACAAAGCTCAGACTACTCCTCAGGGTTTTAGCTTTCTGACTGCAAAATGGGAAGAGGCCTGGCCAGTTCAAAGATGTACTTTACCTTGAAATATAAAACAGGGCCAGAAGGCACTGCCGATGTAAAGAATTGTAGTCTTTGCTGTGTTGGCCATGGACTCTGCATAGTGCAGACTGCATTGGGACCCTCCCATACAGGAGGCTGTTCACACCTAGGCTGCTAGCCTTGCCTGCTTACCTCTTCCTGTGGAAACCTGTTGATCCTGAAGTGCTTTGTGATTAAAAAAAAAAAAAAAAAAAAATATATATATATATATATATATATATATATATATATATATATATTGACCGTTTCAATTGTTTCAGAATTAAGTGGATACAAACTGAGTTGACCCTTCAAGATTTTGCAAAGCCTCAACTGTAACTTGGAAAGGGAATCCCTTGCATTTGACCTTGTAGGGGAGCTGTTGGGTAAATATTGGAGAGTTCTTTTGAAGAAAAATAGAGCAGAAAAACAATTGTGTCAGAAGTACAAGTCAGGAGAAATGCAAATGACTTTGTTTCTGTTCCTCCAAATTTGTAAGTTGCTTCTAAGATGGCTCTTCACCACTACTGGGCTCCTTGAGGTGGGAGGGCATTGCCCATCAGGAGAAGGAGATTTGGATTAAGTGCAAGGCAAATATAAGGTGTGTTGCATTATTATTTCAATATTGAACCTAAGTGAGGAAGCCCTCTATTTGAAGAGAACTGGCATATGAAATCTGACCTTAAAACCAAGTAATTTAAGATAAGTAATTATTTGAGGACAAAAGGATTTTTATTTTACAAAAGGGATTTATTGCAAGCCTCCTTTTACTAGCTTGTTCCTTTATTGTATTTGAAATTATTTGATTAATGTAATCATGATGGACACTTTTGGGAGCCTTACCTGTTTGTCCCAACTAAGGACTTTTCAGACATAAACTGAAATGTTTTAAGAGATAACCCACTAGGTTCATCTACTGAGGAGACTGATATAGAACTTTTACAGAAAGAAAGAAGCACGGGAACTATAAACAGGCACAACTGCTAGCCTGTCACGTGGAGTCACTTAACTTACTTTTTGGCAGATAGATTATTTAACTGTATTCTTCCTGGAGGGAAAAATCATGACTCCCTATGTACAGGAGTTCTTCACCCACTCTCTCATTCCACCTCTAAGAATATATCAAAAACAGAAGCAGTTTAAAAGTCAATTAGGTAAGGATTTCCAGGATTCTGAGTCTTCATAGTAAGACATGGAAATCATTTTGTTGCAGCTAAGTATGCAACGGTGGAGACGTGCAGGAGACACGTAAAAATAAAATAGCACTCAGGCGTGTCCACGGGTCCTTCTTTCACTGCAACGGAACTGTCTAGGGCTTCTTTTTTTTATTTTAAATATATTTTTTTTAACTTTATTTTTTTTTCTCAAAAGTTGCATTTTGGTTCCTCATCGCTTATGGAAGTTTTCAAAAAAAGAATTTAGTCTAGGAAAGGAATAAGATGGAGGCGATTAAGGCTCCAGAGGTAGTTTTGGGCAACCTGGAGTTGTAGGTAATCACAGGCTGGTGGTGGAATTGAAAGTGTACTCTTACCTATAATTTGAGCCTCTCTTGTCACATTATAGGCTGCGCTTGGGACAGGCAGCAGACACAGATGGAAATGGAGCCCTAGCTACTGGGAGAGCTTTGCTCTTAACACAGTCCTTTTCTGAATTACCAAGGCCAATTGGGAAGAAGAGGCTTGGCTGATCTTCCCAGCTCTCCACTGGAGCATTAGTATTTAGGATTTATAGCAGAAAGTGGGCATGTGGAGATTTCTTTCTTCTTCTTCGGAAAATTTATATTCAGCAAGGAATCCTAGGCTCTTGAGTGTTAATTCTGTGGTTAGGAATTGCTTCAGCTGCCTTAGATACATTAAGCACACGTTTGTTATTATTTAGTAAGGTTAACATTATTCTGGCTAACTGGAAACCATCCATTACCCCTTTTAGTTTCCAGGAAAATCGCGCAGGTTGTAATAAGCCAGCATTATTTGCTTCCCAGCTTGGTTGACAGACATCAGCTCTCATCTGAAAATGGCATTTAGTGGTTGCTTCAGGAGCCAAAGGAGAAACAGGCAGAGTGGTAGGTGGGGTGGGCTTTTCCCACTTCCAGGAGTGGTACCTGGTGCTTAGTAGGTCTGCATTACATAGGTAATCGTGTCCGCACTGAACAGTGTGCTGAATGAAAGAATGAATGATCACTTTTTCACAAAGAGGGTAGGGTGGTGGGGAGGGAGAGGCCAGCGAGTGACCAGATGACAGTAGACTGAAGTGGTGATATCAGCATGGACTTGGACTCCTTGAGGCGACTCCAGGAAGCTTTCATTTTAACATGTGAAGGATATTTCAGACCTACAGACTGAATTCTCTGAGGGACCATTGTTGCCATTCAAACATTGACGGCTTTGTGTGAAAGCAAGCAAAGTATAATAGGAAATGGTCCCGAGTTTTCTGTCCTCCGGGTTGGTAGGGCTCTTAGCTTGTCTGGAATGTGAACAGTAAGCATGCCGGGGAACCGTTCAGATGCAGATGCCAGGATGTCTTGGAAAGGCCTTGGGGGAGCATCCACAGAGCCACGGGCCCCAGTGATGGTGGAAGGTGGTGGTTTCAGTGCTGGTGATGGACATGGCTCCGGTGCGGTGGTCCCCAGTTCCTCCCTGTGTGAGGAGGGAGGGGCGGGCCTGGGAATGGAGTGAGGGCTCTGGCTGTGGTGAGCAGAGCCCTCCTCTGCCACTTTGCTCTCTTCACCCCCTCCCACCCCCCCCCCCCACCCCGTCCTCCGCTGATGTGACTTGCCCACACCTGGGCTCCGGGTGTTGCCAGTTCTCATGGATGGCTTTGCCCAGGGAGCAGAGCTGCAGTGCTGAGACGCCACCGGGTCCTGAGGAGAACTTTGAGCCCCTCAGACCAACCCCTGCTTTTCACAGCGATGGACACTGACACCAGGGCAGTAAAGAGAATCCTCCAAGAAGCCAGGTGAGCCCGCGGCCCAGGTTCCCGCGAAGCAGCTGCTCTGCCATGCGCACCGCACACCACACCTTCCAGGCATCTGCCCTCAGCCCCTTCCCTCCCTCCTCGTCCACGCATTTGCTTTCATCAGTTCCACATGCAAAAGCATCTTCTTGGGTGCTTCCTTTGTGCTGGGCAATGCCACCATTTGGTCACTCCCAGTCATCTCATCGTTACAGAATCGCTGTGAGGTGGGGACCTTACTCTCCCATGTCCCAGATGTGGAAGCTGAGGCTTGCCCAGCTCGCACACCTGTGAGCAGCAAGCAGAGGACGGACTCCGCCTTTTGCAGTTTGGCTTCTCTCAGGGCTGACCCCGCCCCTGATGGCTCCCCTCTAGCCTACTGGTTGTTTCCTAGTTTCTCAGGGCTGACCCTGCCCCTGCCTTCCCCACCTTTAGCCTATTGGCTGTTGCCTAGCAAAGCCCCTCCCTGTCCCCCTGGAGTGACCTTGATGCTGCCCTGCTTATGCCAGAGCAAGGCCACCATCCTCTCTCATCCCTATCTGCAGTCTGTCCTTCCTGACCGTAGGCTCTGTGACACTGTCTCTTCATGGCGTTCCCCTCACTGGCCATGCCAATGTTTACCAAGCTCTTATAATGCTCAGGTTCCTGCGGGACAGTAGGAATAGAGGTGTGGAGGTCCTTCATTCATCCAGTAGCCTTGACCTGGTGAGGGAGGCCTATGCTAGTGAAGGACAGCGGGGACAGCCTGTTGGGTAGCTTGAAGGAACCAGATGGGTTGAAAGTTCTACTCTTAATGAATCGGAGATGAGAGGATACAGAGGAGGCGTTAACAAAAGCAGAAGCAGACCCAGGGCTGTGCGCGGCATCTTTGGCTTGGCCTTGTCACTCTCTGGACCGCCTCATTTGTATATTAGCTCCTCAATGGCTGTGACTAGGGACACCCATCCTTGTATCCATGGGAGCATCCTCCTAAGTTCCTCCCACTTAGGAGTCCTTCAGTTAAATGTGCTTTAAATTGAGGGAGTTCTGATTTTACCTCATGGAATGCAGTTGAGGAGATTGGAAAAAATAAGTGACAAGTTAAGCAACAATGGAAGGTTCCAACGAACAGTTCAAAGCAACTGCAGAAAGGATGTGGTAGGGGCGTGAGTGGTTGTGTGGGATGCGGAGGCTGAAGAGTGAAGGGAAGCCAGGGTACGGAGCTTTAGCTCCTTAAACTCAGTGGAGGAGGTAAGATTTAAGCTAGGTCTTTGGATACAAGACGATTACGATAGGAATGATGAAAGGGAGTGCAGGGACCAGGTTAGGTTGACGAAAGCACAGATACCTAATTTGGGGTTAGAGAATAAGTCAGCCTGGGCTTCTGTTAGCAGATGAACTTGGGAGCCTACATTAGGGCTGTGGGAATTGGAGAGGCAGGGTAACTTTTGATCAGGGTGATGGTATATTGAAAGCTGTCTTGTAGGATGATGAAGGACAGTGCTGGGGACAGATTAGAGTAGGGAGAGATGCAGCTTAGGAGGCCACTGGACGGGACCTTGCACCAGTTCATAGATGTCTTAGTCTGTGTTCTGCTGCTATAAGGGAATACCTGTAACTTATAAAAAAGAGGTTCATTTTGGCTTAGAGTTCTAGGGGTTGGGAAATTCAAAAGCATGGCACCATCATCTGCTTGGCTTCTGATGAGGACCTTGTGCTGCTTCAGTGCATGGTGGAAGGCAGAAGGGTGAGCAGGAGTTTGTGGGGTCAAACTCCAGTTCTATGAAAGCTAGAACTCACTTGCATGAGAAAGGTGTTCATCCACTCTGTAGTGCTCCCCCTGTGATCCAGACACCACCTGCCTCCTGATGCTAGTACACTGAAGAATTAAGGTTCCAATGCATGAACTTTTGGGGGTCCCACTCAGGCCATAGCAATAGATGAAATCCTAAGGGCTACTGGGCTAGAATTGTTGCATAGAATACAAGTTGACAGAATCCCCAAATTTTCTTCTATATAAATCATAGGCTCATGAGCATCTGAAGTGTGAGATGGTTTTCATTGTGCACTGAAAAATGACCTCATTGGAATAAAATCCACTTGTGACCCAACCAGGAGTTCTTAAAATAGTACTTTCTCCTCTGGCTGGGGTGGGGATGGGACTTTGGTGAAGTACACTCTCCAGAGCTTCTCTTACTGGGGTTGTTTAAATGGGTCCAGAGTTATAGAACAACCGTTTCCCTAATCTTGGATGATACCCAATAAAGAATGTAAGACAGGAAATTCATCTTTTCCTCATGAGTGGTTCCTAAAGCAACTGCGGAGAGCTTTGAGCAAAATGCTCTGAGCTCTTACATTTGTGCTTAGCTTAGGAACGAGGTCTGTGCCTTGGCCCCGAGACCGCCAATGCTTCTGTGCAGCTTCCTCCCAGATTATGGTGCATGCTTTTGAAAATGGTAGTCAGACATTCTGGATAACAAGAGCTTTTCAAATAGGATGGTCCAATCACTTATAGATAGAGAATTATCATTTCTAATCTTTAAGGAATGAGCATTTTTCTGGACTGTTCTATGTACTTACCTTACTTTCTTACAGTCAGTCACTGGAAAACATCCACTTTTCTTATCAGGATGCACAAAGCTGTTCTCCATCCGCTCTTGCCTTTCCCTGAGCATCCTTGTCACTCCCCCATGCCCCCACCTCAGGCACCACCAATCCCTAAATCCTTAGTTTTCTCCTTTACTGGCTTTTTGTCCTCAAACCCTTCAAGCTCTGCACATACTTCTTATCCTGTTCGCTCACCCTTTCCTGTTTCTCTGGCTGGGACATGCCTATTTTCCCTTCAGAACCACCTCAGGCCATGGATAGTCCTTCCCCAGGCATTTCCTGCTACTGGGTACTGGATGACTTGATCCCTTACCCCGGCTCCTGTTGCTGCTCTTGCTGTGTGGTCTTCCTACATTTTGGACCTGGCTGCATCTTGCCTTTCAGAAAAGACATCAGAATTCTGGGGATTTTCAGCTTTACCCTGTACCTGGGATGTGCTGTCCTTCTCCTACAGAGCGGTGATGGTGGCTGCTTTGGATTTCATGATAGTTACTGGCTAGACATTTCTTGCTTAATGTGAGGATCCCACTGTGCTGTAGATGGAGTGGTGGGAGTTTGCTTCTCAAAGTATTCCTGAATCTAAAGAATGCATGCCCTCCCCACCCCACCACCAAGAACCGGGATGGCTATTGGTTATCCTGGGCTGCACTGATGCTCTCAGGGGATCTGGTGGTGGTGATGGAGGTGAAGTGGGGATATGGTCCTCGCTATACCTTGGAATGTCTTCACACAAACTCTTGAAGGAACAGTGCTGAAGTTAGGGGGAAGATGACTTGAAGATCATTGGTACCTTTTATTCCTCTTTCCTCCCTCAAGTGTTTGACTCTGAACCTTGTGTGTTGATGGATGCTTTGTCTATGGCTTCTGTTTAGTAGGTTTAATGCCATTTGCCATTCTTTAAAGAACCAGGTACAGAATGGCAGTTATAATTGATTGAGAAATATCAGATGGTGCTGGGGAATAGCTCTGGAGGATTGGATTAATTTGTGTAGAAGCTTAACAGCAGCACCCAAAGACTCCACACACACATACACACACATGCTTATGTTAGAATATTGATGTATTGCCTGTAATATTTCTGAGGTCCACTTTGGTTTTTATTGCACTGCTCTTATAAGCCAGGCATGGGTATTGCATGAATAAGTTTGCTCAGCAAATCCCAGAGCCGTGACAGAGGAGTCCTATGCATTAGAAGAACTCTATCAACTTGCCGTGGCATGAGTTGTTGGTTGTATGGGTCACGGCACCCTGCTGCATCTCCGGAGGTGGTCTGATTTAGTCCGTACTGGGAGATGTTTTCCCTGGTCTTAACTTTTGCCACTTACTTTTTCCTTCTGTTTGAGTTTGTCCATAACTCCTGTTGAAGCATAGAATTTTTTTTATCTCATTTAATCTGTATTATAATGTGTGTGTAGTGTTGAGAAAGTACTCAATAGGTATCTGCTACTGTAGTTGTTATTTAGAGCTTTGTCGCCTTATCCAACCGACCCCTTATTGTGGGTGTGCTTGGTCAAATAAGTAAGCAAATGGCATGCTTGCCCGCTAATCACCCGAGACCATTTTCCAGGAGTTTTCTGTCCATGCTGTTCTTTTTTTTCTCTTAGGAAGTTTGGGCTCTGACAGGTCAGGAGATGAGAAGTGATAAAAGGCATGGGAAATGGTTCTGCCTTAGCAAGTTGCTATGAATATTGTGTAATCGTGGTAATAATTACAGCTACTGTTTGTTGAATGCTACTTATGTGCTTGTGAGACGTGCTTTACATGCATGATGACTTTTGGTCTCACTACAACTCTCCGAACTGAGCACTTTGATTTTAGAGGTAAGGAAGGAAACTGAGGTTTGGAGAGATTGTTATTTGCTAAAGTGATAAAGCCAGAGACTGAAACCCGGTTCTGTCTCCAGGATATTGGCTTTTAATCTTTGTCCTATTATTTTCTAACCCAGGTATCTTGATTTTGAAATATGGTGATTCTTAAAGTTGGACCAGGGAATGCACAGGTATGAATAGTTTTAAGGAAATTGACTTCTAGATCTTCAGTCTCACATACATTCCCATCCTGACATTGATCATCCTGAGACCACTCCCTACCTACTCTGTGGTTCTTTTCCTACTTTTCCTTTTATAGTTTCCTTTCTTATTTTATAAAAGCATACCCCTTGCCCCCAACTAATCTTACTCTGGTTTGTTGTTCTGGGTATAAAAATTATCAAGGTTACCAAAGAAAAGGGTTATTTGAAATTAGAATGTGAAAACGTTCTTTTCCACGAGGCTGCCCCTTCCCATGTTGTCTTTGACCTGTTGAACTTGGTGCTAGAAACAGGGCATTTAGATCCCTTTATCATGCTAAAGAGTGCTATAAAATTTTCGACACTTAAATAACTTGCTCTTGAATTTTTAAAGTGAATGATGGATATCAGATTGCTAGATTCCATTTAAAAATAGGATGTGGGAGTTTTAGTTTAAAATGTTAATGTTTACCATGTGCTCAAAATTATACCCTTAGAAATTATTTAGTGTTTGATGAAAATTTTAGATGTCAGCCTAAGAATAGGCAAGGTAGTACAAGTTTTTCAAATTTCAGAATTTAAAAAAAAAGCTTGAAGATCAATGTCCTATATACTTTCCCCAACATACTGATGTAACATTACTGAGTAGTTTTGTTTTTGTCATAGATCCTTATCTGCCTAAAGATTTGTTTCCATAGAATTTCAGACACATTAATATCTCCTAAAGCTCATGTATTACACTTCTGATTGAGGATCCTTCAAATTATATGAGGATTCAGGAAAATGAGAACGTACTTTACATTTTTGGTGACACTTTACACATATATTTAGACATGTGATTGTGTATACCAGAGTGTCTAAGGAACTTATTGAAAACTGTTTGGGGCATGAATGATAGGAACTTAATTCGTACTCATGTTGAGCAACATTAATAAGTCAACTTTATCTGCTCAAGTAACTGAAAATAGAGGGACACATCAGGCGGTTGAATCTAGGTTCCCAATGTTGCTCCCTCCCTTGGCTCTGCCTTCTGTGTTAGATTCATTCTCAGGCAGGTGGTCCCCATGGGATGGCAAAGATGGTCCCAAGAGTCCCTGGCCTATGTCCTTCCCATCTCACCATCCAAGCTCCTGAGAGCATCTTTTCCAACAAGCCTGGTAAAGTCCTGGTTGTGGCCTGGTTACAAGAGCCTGTGCCACATCCCTGGAGTGGCCTAGATAAAGAGGTGAGTCCTGTGTGCATTATGTGGAGAGTGGGGCAGGGATGGTTAGGCACAAAGCCCCAAAATATTCCGTAGGAAGAGTGAAGATGTCGAAATCCTGTCAATTAGACCCGTGCCCTCTTCCTACCTACTTGTCCCGCTGGCTGTGCCTCCTGCCACACCAGCTAGTGTACTGACTGGTGCTGTTCAGTTTGAAGCCAAGCCTGTTGTTTGGAAATGCCTTTCCTTTAATAGGAGTGGGGAGAAGTCAAGGTATGGCCACAGGAACTGGTTGGAGGTTTCGCCCAAATTGCTTGGGATCAGGTAGTGAGAATCTGGACCTTCTTCTTCTTTAGGCTGCATGCTCTGCCCATGTGGAATTGTGGCATTGCCATTGCAGGTAGCAGCCTCCCAGATATACTGGGAGAGTGGACTTTGGTTGCAGAATGAGTTCTATGACTTTCATGGGGAATGGGGTGAAGGCTGCCCTACGTTGGGACTTTGACATTGGCATCAAGATGAGCAGCACACGTTAAGCTGGTGCCCCTTACTCTTTCCATGGAGCAGAGGATTATGTGGCCAGTGGTTCTGCAGGGCCCTCGTGGTGCCAGTACTGCTGTGGGTGAGACACTCTTGCCTTCCTGTTTAGGGGTCTTAGGGAACAGATTTTGCAAGAGTGAGATTTGGTGAGTGCATTGACCGACCGTGCCATGAAAAGCCACTGTTGTGTCGGAATGACTTCCCTTCAACCCCGAGCACGCCTCCTTCCAGGCTCTGCAGATGACACACCTGTCCATTATTCTACTTTGTCGAGAAGTTGTCATCGTTCTTGCTCCTGCATTAATCATTGTTTTAATATGCCTTGTGTGCTCATTGTCTGGTCTGTCTGTGCTTGTAATGGAACATCGCAGCTGAGAAGATGTGTGGAGTAGGTTGCTGCTTGTCAAATTGTAGTCTTTTCATGTCAAAAACCCATAATCACCCATCTACCTTTTGCTTATTTACAATCCAAAAATTTCCATCCATAAGGCTTTGGAAAGCTAATTGCTACAAGGTGTGATTAAAGTGTACATGTGCTAATATGGGATGAGGACGAAGGCCAGAAAATCCATATGTGTGTTACTGTCCCCTCCTGTGCCAGTGGCGTCTGGCTTAGCCCATGGGGGATTGTCTTCTTGGGAAGCCATTTAGTCCCTGAGCGAATAGGACCCAGGATCCAGAAGTTTTGACAGAAACTGGTTTATTATTATTTCTGTGTTTTTGAAATTTGCTAACTTACCTTGGGTAAAGGACTCAACTTTGTGTTAGTTTCCCATGGCTGCCATTACAGAGTACCGTACTCTGGATGGCTTAAAACAATAGGGAGTTATTGTCTCACGGATCTGCAGGCCAGAAATCTAAAATCAAGGTGTCTCAGGGTTGTCAGTGGCTTTAGGTGAGGATCCTCCCTTGCTCCTTGTAGCTTCTGGTTGGCCGGCAGCTCTTGTCATTCCTTGGCTCGTGGACATGTCCCTCCAGCCCCCTGGCCATCATTTCCCTGTGCATCTTCATGGCTTCTCTCTGTACATCTCTGTGTTTAAATTTCTCCTCTTTATACAAAGACCAGTAACACTGGGTCAAGGCCCACTGTAATGACCTCATTTTGACTTTATTACATCTGTAAAGACCCTATTTCCAGAGAACGTTACATTCTACGGAGGTGCGGGAGTTGGGGGACATCATTCAACTGACCATAGTCTCAGAGCTTATTTATCTTCTGTGAAACACGGTTCCTCAGCTGTACCCACCTTTAGTATAAACATCAAACACAGTCTAGAAAGTGTCCTAGAATACACATGGTCTCTGACTCACATGGTCTCTGGTTTATGATGGTTTAACTTACGAGTTTTTGATTTGAAGATGGTGTGAAAACTGTATGCCTTCACTAGAAACCATACTTTGAAAGTTGCATTTGGATCTTTTCCCAAATGGTGTGGGGTTGTCCCCTTTCTCGGGGTGCTGGACAGCAGCGTAGAGCCATGGCTCCCAGTCATGGACTCCTTCAGAAGGGCTAACAGCTGTACTGTCCAGTGTGCTGTGTTGCCAAGCTGTGATGGTTAAGGTATTGTCAATGCATTTTCGACACATGATATTTTCACCACACTGGGCTTATCAGGAACATAACCCTGTCGTAAGTTGAAGGTCACCTGTCTACATCCTCCCATGAAGGCTGGAGACCCCATGAGATGTTAGATGCTCTTCATTCCCAGTTTGTGATATCAAATAAGCATTTGGGTTTGACACATGATACGTACTGTGAGCTTTTTCAATTCAAAGTCCTCTGGGATGTCTGAACGTCTGACTTGAGCTGCCTGGTTTGGGGCAACTTGGAGCCCATTGGTACCAGAAAGCAAGGGGAGCCCACCCAGAGGTGGAGCTCTGCCCCTTAAGAGTCTGGGACTGCTGGGTCACCTGCCTTGTCCTGACTTGCTGGCCACTGACTACTGCCCTGTGGTATAATTTGGGTGGAAATCCTGAGCAGTCTGTCCCAGCTCTTGAATGTTTCATGGAGAGTGTGGGAATGTATTCTGGTTTTATCCGTTTACTTTCATGAGCTGTATTTTGATATTCAAAAGAGGTTCACTTGGGGCAGAGGCTAAGAATGTTTTCTGATGGTGTTTCTTTTTTGCTTCTTCCTAATCACTTTCAATTATAAGGGAAAAAGCTACAAAACAAACACAACAACCCTCCAGACCCTCACAGTGACATTGAAAGGCTCTGGTTCTTTGGTTTCCTTTCACATGCAGCAGCGTAGATTGCTATCTGAATATATATACATCTCCTTTTTTTTTTTGGAGATGCCTAAGTGCTACAGAAAGCCTGCTTCTCTGTTAAATAGGTCTTAGCAGATTCCCATCATTGGATCAGGATTTCTGAGGGTCATAGGTGGCCAGTGTCTGTTCACTTAGATTCTTTCCTTGGTTCACTTGTTCAGTGAGCACAGAGCACTGGACATCTGTTATGTGCTAGACGCTGTGCTGGGCACTGGGAGGTGAGAAGAAGAAGACCATGTCCCTGCTTGCATGCAGTGTTCTGGGAAGCTTGGTTCACTGTGACTGGGCTAGGTTGTCCCCTAGCTCTCATGTTTCCAGGCAATATTACTCCTTTTGCCACTTGCCACCTGCAGTTCTAAGCTAAAAGCGACCATATATCTAACTCCACTTGGTATTTATTGGGTTGTTACACCAAATTTTGCAAAGCCAGAGGCACCGCTTGATTGGAAGGAATCTTCTTTATTCCACTCTCAAGAGGCTGCTCAACGGGCTTCGATGATCCGTAAAACCCAGCTTCATTTCTAGCACGGGAGAGCTTGTAACTTTTTTTTTTTTTTTCGCCTTTTCTGAATTTGAGGCCTTTATAGAGTATTTTGAGATCTGGGCACCGTCGGATGGGTTTTATGGGTGATGAAGTTCTGGGATCAATTTCGTTACACGGCCGCCTCGCGCACTGCCGCACTTGGAAGTGCTACATTGAGACAAGTGCTCTTTTCGTGGCGAGATGTAGATGTGGTAATTGAAATGGGGATGCCTGAAAGGACTATTGATGTCCCCACGCTGTGCGCAGGCATGCAGAGCCGCCCGACTGAGGGGCAGAGGGGATTTGCTCCCTGGTTCACTTCTGATGGGGAGGAGCCTAACGGCCAGCACGCCATCTGGCCCCCCACATTCTTCAGCACTTGTCCCCCACTCTCTTCCTGATGGACACAACTGGAGGAGGACTTGACAGAATTTACAACGAGATGTCTTGGAAAACAGCATGTCAGGGAATGAGGGGCGGAAGGGAAGGTTTCTACGTGGATCAAAAGGAGCTGGTGGGACGTGTCTTGGCCAATTGCATAATTCTGTCTTCAAATGAATGTCGCGGGAATCTAGTTGAGAGAGGAGGAATACAAGTATTATTATGAAAGTGCTTCATACTCCTGCATCTTATCTAAAGGCAGGATCCTTAGGGCTCTTAAAAGGCACGAGGACTGATTGCATATTTTGTGGATGAAAATCAGGGACGTGACCAAGGTCATACCAGCATCATGGCAGAACCGAGGCCTCCTGACTCCCAGCCCCTTGCTGTCTCCCTCCAGCCCACGCTGTCTCCCACGTGACTTACTGGCTCTGTGAAGCAAGACTAAAGCTGTCCTTTGTCACCCTCCAAAGAGACTCCGTGGCCCTCCTGATGATGGTTGGATGGATGCTGCTCTGCTGGTGTTGACACAGGAGGAGTGGCAGGACCCAGTCTTGTTTTTTAGGAGGGTCTCATTGCTGCGATTATTGAATGTATCTTTTAAAGATGAATATAAAACAGCCACCCTCCCAAGCAAATCATAAAACAAATTACGCCCTTGCCACCCAGAACTACAGAGGAACAGCAGGCTCTTGGCGGGCGCAGAGAGTAATGGTTGCAATATTAAAACAATGAGGGGGAAGCCGGGATCCAATAGCTGAGCACAGGGAGGAGAACAACCCCGTAATCCCCCAGGGATAATGGGTCTCGACGACAGGCCCCTGTGATTTATTGTGCTTAATGTACTTATTTTTATTTGTGCCCTTCAACACGGAGCTTTGTCACTAAAGAGATTTGATAATGGCCTGTTTGCAGTCACTTAGGCTCCGTAATAAAGCGCCACACTTGGGCTGTCTGTAGGGCTCATTGGCATTTTCCCTCTGATCTCTCTTCACCAGCTGAGATGGGATGGGGGAGATAAGGACTTCTCCCCTCCCTGAAATTCCCCATCAGGCTACCCATCCTGGTGTCCAGTGGGGCCCACTCCATGCCCAGCCAGGCCCAGCCTGCCCCTCTCCTTTGCGCTGCTCTGGGACAGCGGCAGGCAGGTGCAGCTTCGCAGTCCCGGGAGATAAGGAAGTGCTGAGATGGATGTTGGTGCGGCTTGCACGATGATGCAAATGTGTTCAGTTCCACTCAACTGTACCCTTGAAGATGCTGGAGGAAGGAACCCCCATCCTGCCTATCATAATAGATGCCTGGGACGTCGTCTTCACGCATCACCAGTGTGAGTTTACTGCTTACAGCTTTTGGGGTAAGTAAAAATAGAAGCGGAGGAGTGGCTCTGTAAGGTTTCCCAAAAGAATGGGCTTGATTTAAAAGCTGTCGTGTGCTCTGATGGCAGCGATGGCAGCTGCCTTGCAAAGACGGGTGTGTCTCGTCTGAGAGTTGTGAGTCAACCTGAGGTTTTCATTTCAGCTTCTTCCTCAGAAAGGGAAGCAAAAATTCTCTGGGGGCTCCTCTGACCTCCTTCATGCAAAACCGTCCATAACCTGCTGAGGTTTGGACAGAGAACACCAGGGTGGCAGCTGGAAAAGTGCCTCTAAGTCTTTTCTGCTGCGAGCTTCCTCTCTCAGGGGACCTCTCCTTGACATCCCGCTGTCGGGTCCAGTGAGTAGGGAAGGTGCTCTGCTCTGCTGGGTCTCACACTTGACTTCTGTGGCATGTCCAGGAGATTATTGGCTTCATTCTGCAGACCAAGCAAATGTCTAATTACAGAAAACTCAAACCACGTAACAGAGAAGGACTCCATTAAAGGGTAGAACCAGCAGCAAAAGTTAGGAGCCAGCCCAGGTGGGTGTTGCAGTTGAGGGGGTTGGTGTCCCTAGGCTGCAGCAGGGTGATGGCCCCACTGGAGGAGAGCTGTGCTCACATGACACTGCTCTCAGCCACTTTGGCACCCTTTACTCTCCTTATGCCCCATCAAAAGTTCTAATACGCTCCCAGGCCACTCTGCTCTGGTCTAGACACATTTTGGTCTCAAATGAGTTGGTGGTACCCCAAAGAACTAAAAGCATTATTCACAAAAGCCCCAAATTTGGCTTAACCTAAATGTCCATAAGAGGCCAAATGGATACACATGAGGAGATAAGTACACACAATGGAATATTATTCAGCCCTAACTGGGAAGGAAACCCTGTCACATGCCACATTTGGGGACATTACATTGGGTAAGGTAAGCCGGTC
Organism: Geosciurus inauris; assembly: GCA_004024805.1. NCBI lineage: Eukaryota > Metazoa > Chordata > Mammalia > Rodentia > Sciuridae > Geosciurus > Geosciurus inauris. Next base: position 188,121 of record PVHX01001411.1, on the reverse strand, counting down.
ACTGAAAGACACAGTTATGATCCCACTTAAAGGAGGTTTCAAGAGTAGGTAAATTTATAGAGATAGAATGTAGAACTATGGTAGTTGGGGCCTGGGGCAGGAGTTGGCAGTGCACCGTGCACAGCAGAGTTTCAGGCTGGGAAGATGAAATGTCCTGGCGAAGGGTCACAAGGATGGTCGTTAATGATATGAACTGCCTTCTACTGAACCCTCAACAGTGGTTGAAATGGTGGTTTTTTTGTTGTGTGTATTTTGCCACCATGAAAATAAAGCACCCTTGGCAAGCAGACTCTAAGGGTCCCTGGGATCCCCACCTCCTGGTGTTCACACCCTTGTTTCATCCCACAGTATGTGCCAGGGACCTGTGACCTGTTTCTAGCCACCAGACCATGGCAGAGGTGGTGGGTGCCACTTCTGGGATCACATCCTGTTGTGTTCTGTTTGTAAGACCCCCCGTCTCACAGGCAGACTCTCTTAGGGATCATGTTGCTGCCTTGATGAAGTTGCCATGTTGGGGGAGCCCACACAGCAAGGAACTGTGGGTGGCTTCAGCAACCCCAGCCATCAGCCATCAGGAGGCAGAGCCCTCAGGCACAGGGAAAGGAATTCTTCATGGCACGGTGAGCTTGCAGGTGGATTCTCTCTTCCACCTGGTGACACTTTGTAGCCTTATGAGACTCTGACTGACTTAGCTGTGCCCAGACTTACGCCAGAGCTACAGAGTCAGAGAGCACAGATGTCTGCTGTTCCAAGCTGCCGACTGAGGGCAATTTGTTACACAGCGAAATAGATGACAACTACATGGCCTCCCAGGAGACTTGCCTGAATTGATTCCATCCTGGTTCTCTACCCTGATCACCGTAGGCCTGTGTCTTCTCTTCTTGTCTTCTGGAAGGGAGCAAAAGCATGAATGGCCTTTTTTCCCCCTTTTCTAGTTACACTTGAATACATTCATAGTCAGAGCCCATTGACCTTCTTGGTTCCTTCCTGTGCTTTTCTGGTCTTGGGTTTGCGTGTCCCACTCAGAGGCTTAGGGTACCAGTTTCACCTACCCCTGCAGGGGCTGGGGCTGTGGCTCAGTGGTACAGCACTTGCCTAGCATGTGTGAGGCACTGGGTTCCATTCTCAGCACCACGTATTAAAAAAAAAAAAAAAAAAAAAGGTCAATTCACCTACCTCTGCAGGTGAGCTCTGTCCCCATCCCTGTCTGCTTCTCTGTCCCACCAGTGGTGTAACCCCATATCTTGCCTCTTCATTACAACACAATAACACAATGGGTGAGTGATCAGATTTTGGGGATGGCATTGATTTCAAATATTCTGTCTCATGTTTGCCCCCATAAATTGCTAAACTGCCCCAGAAATTCTGTTGTGGTGTCTAAGCGCTCTTTGGACTGACTCGCATGCAATAAATTAAAAAGATCTGCTGCCACTTTTTGAGCACTGCCATAAGTCATCCACCTGATTAATGATTCTCATTGCGTCTTCTCAACAGTCCTAAGGAGGTGGGTGCCGTGGTTCTCCATCTACATAAGAGCATGCTGAGACACAGTGGGATGTATTTTCTTGTCACTCAGATTTCATATCTGGCCAGACCAGGATTAGAACGCCATGCTGTGTTCCTGTGTGCCCGAGCTCATTGCCTCAGAAAAGCGAGGAACTATTTCTACAGGTCCTATGTTCTTGTTTTGCCTGGAAGATAGAGTTGCTATATACAGAGGCCACCAGGATTTCTAAAACTCCATTCCTATGAGCCATGTGGAGTGGGGTGGGGTGGGGGCACATTGAAATAAGAAAGGGAGAAGTGTCAGGAATGGGGTTTCTAACTGGAGCGGGCTGCCCTGATGGGGAGAGCGAGGGGCCACAGTGGTCTCACCTTGGCTGGATTCTGGGATCTTTGGGGAAGCATTAATATATACTAGCACCTGTACTCCACCCAACAAATAAATGCTGGTTCCGCTGGTTTGTGTACATCTTGTGCACAAGGACCAAAAACTCCAGGTGATGAGAGGTCATGGCTAGATTCAGAACACAGGGCCTCTGTATGGTGGACCTTGAGCAGGAAGCAGAGAAAGTAGAGCATCAGGATGAGGGTGTGGCCCAGCCAGCACCCCAGCTCCCCTCCCTGCTCAGCAGCAGATCCTGTGAGCTTAGAGCCTGGAACTCACAGAGGGGGCTGCAGGATGGGCTTCTGGGAGCTCATGCTTTTGCTTTGGAACTGACAGGTCCCAGCATTTTCAGTGCCTTGAGCTCATTCCCTGCTCTGCACACAGTAGAGGGTGCAGGGGTTCCCGGGAGACTGGGGACATACATCCAACAGGCCTTAGTGAGACAGCTATCTGTGCTGCGTGGATTACCTTTGCGTTGCCTAGAGTTAGTGGTTACTCTGGGTGTCTGGTTTTCCCAGGCTCCTCGAGTACTTCTTGGTGAGGAGGATCAGATAGCAGGGGATAGGGACCCTGTGATTGTGTCTGCTGGTGAACAATGAGATGACGTACCTGCTGTGAGTGCTGTGTGCAACTTAATTTAGTAGTCTACCTAAACATCTGTTAGAGGACGAGCCCAGAGAACCTGAGGTAGCTTAAGGAAGTAAAGAGTGAGGCAATTTTTCACCCTATTTTAATGTATTATTTTCTAGTAAGCCCCTCTCCCCCTCCCTTGTTTAACCTGCTCTTTTTTTCCCTGTGACAGAAGAAACTATTTTTTAATGTGCTGTGGGGTCCGTAAGCTGTTGATGGAAAGGTTTCCTTGTCTCCTTGTGTCTTAGGCAGAGAGCTCTCTCAATGTGTATTTGTTGAGAGGATGAATAAATAGTTGTGGCTGGTGTCTGTGGGGCCACAGGGGAAACCCATCATTTAAGACTTATTCTCTGGTGGGGTCCTAGGAGGAGCTGCATGCTTTACTGGGGTGGGGGAATGAGGAATGTGGGCTGTGTTTTGGTTTACCTCCCCTGTAAGAGCAGGTGTCTTCACAATTAAAATGCTTTTTGCTTTTTTTTATTTTTGGCCTTACCTTGTCATGGGAGATGACACTTCTGCAGACTTTAGTCTTTTATGTGTTCTAAACCGAGCCCTTTCCCCTGCTGTGGCTTCAATAATGCATCATTTCATAAGTTCATGGAATTTAATGTGCTTCTGCTAAGCTTCTAGTCTCGGCTAGGTAGTTAAATGAAAATTAACCACTGTAGGTTGGACTCAAAGTCACCTCTTCACCTCCTCCTTTTGGATCCCCTCCCCTCTCCACTGCCCCATGTATGCAAAACAGCGTCCCTTTTTCTTTTCTTGGTGTGGTGTGTGCAGGGCGCTCCCCTGTGTGAATGGGAATATTGATTTATTTCATAATCAGAGATCCATGAAAAAATAACAGTGTGAATGTACAAGTTTTTGAATTGCCGCCTCTACAGCTGAAGTACAGTGGAGCCTAGGGACCTGTAGCAAACTAATATTTAACGAGAGTGCTACTGTTGTGCCGCATTTTGGATTCGCGGTGGCTGCCGGTGAAATTGGCGTGTGTCCTGACAGGGCTCTGAAGTGTGCTCAGTTCTCATTCCTTCATTCACTCGTTCACTTACTCAGTGCCTAATGATCATTTGATATGTATGAGGCACCCGGGTGGTGGATGTGATAGGCTATTTGCATTAATGGCTTCCATTCTTCACAATTTTCTGAATTCCTGCCCAATCTCCTTGATTTGGCTTTGGACTTGACTAGGCTTTGACCTGTAGGATGAAGTGGAGGTGATGGGGTGGGAGTTCTGAGCCTGTACCAGACAAGATCTGAAGCATTTCTGCTTTTTGATGTGTCTTTGCATTTGCCACAAAAAGAAAGCATGCCCGGGATGCTTGGAGCACAGCCACCAGCCCACCTGAGAGCCTTCAGTGAGACACCAAGCCTCCTCGAGATCCACCGAGTCCCAGCCAACTCGCACATGCTGAGTGAAAAGAAGTCATTGTTGCCTTAGGACTCTGGTTCCTTAGGCAGCATCGTCATGAAACCGATGACTGACATGATGGATATTGACAGGGTTTAGTCATGGATCCCATTGGAGAAAAGTCTTAGGGACGGGTGATATTGACAGGAGGCTGAGGACAAGATCATTAAGTACCATGACAAGATACAGTGCCAAGTGGCCTGTGAGAAGACTCAGTAAAGGGAGTTTGAGGAAGGGGAGTCTGCAGGAAGCCACCTCATGGAGGGGTGGCTTTTGAGAAGGTGTTTTGAGACAGTGTTATTGGAATCCTGAATAGAGGAATGTTGACTAGGATTCTGAATTAATATATGATATTTCAAAGTTGATTGTCCATCGAAGCCAATGCATGGATACCTGCTTCCCATTAAATATTGAGTGACTTTTCTTTCATTAAACCAAAAAAAAGGCTCTTACATATTAAAGCTAATTTGATATCAGGAAGCCACGTCCCCCTCTGCTAATAAGCCAGCATTCACACTGCTTATCATAAAGGGTTACGCAACATATATCTGATGTACTTACTGTATGCCAGGGATGTGTTTGCTAAGCGTTTTATACTTGTGATCTTATGAAATCATCATCATTGTGTTGAGAGTTGTAAATGCTAATAATGTTATTTCCGTTTTCCAGGTAAATTAGCCAAGCCTGAGTGGGGAGGTTACTTGCCGAAGTCATGCAGTGACATCTACGTCTGAGTCCACTCCCTGCCCCTGTCCCTTTCATGATTGACATCCTCACAATTCATTTTTGAATCACACAGTACAGTGTCTTGCACATAGCAGGTGCTCAAAAGAGGGTTGCTTTACAGAATTAAATACATCTAGCAAAAGGGAAAAGCGCCTTCACCTGTGTCTATGTGGAAATCATAGCCTGGGAAGGAGGTGAATCTTCTGGATCAGGGCAGATGCTCTGACCTGTTGCTTGAGGGAGGTGGGGGCAGGGAGTCTTCAGAGCAGCTGTGATCAATAAACTTCTGAACATGTGAGCCTCTGCAATCCTAATTGCTCCTTTTCCAGCTTTAGGGAAACTGAGGCAGCACCCCAAAGGGAATTACGGCTCACTTTGTTCCAAACAACCTGAGGAATTGTTGCCTAAGAAGGATGGGCTTATCACCCACAGAGAGATGCCTTGAGCAGACCGGGGCATTCTGCAGATATAAAATAAATATGAAATAGCCCATGATAGTCCAAACACCATAGAATGATTCCCTGTGGCTCTCGGTTTTTGCAATGATTTACTGATGACTATCAACTTGACCCAGGCCTGGATCTGCATCTCAGCTCCAACATGTCCCTATGAGATGCTGGTGACATTATTTTATAGTTCTCTGAGCCTCAGTTTCTTCACAGGGATATGAATAAAAACCATGGAATAGGCAAAAAAAATCTGCATCATAGAGTTGTTGTGCAGGTTAGTTTTTTAAAAGGCTAGGATTTGGGGTTTTTTTTAGCACCTACTATGTGCTACCCACTTTTTTTTTTTTGCCTCTGTGAATCAATTCACTTGACAGTTTTAACCCTCATATCAAACTCTGAGATGGAATAAACATGGTGGTAGCCCCCACTTGGGCACCATGGAGTTTGGTAGCTTCCCATGGCTATTGGGCCAGCTACAGGGGAGGCACTGGGATCTGTACCCCAGAGTGATATGCTCAACCCTCAGCCTTGCTGACTCTATGCCTAGAAATCAGCAGGTGCGTGTGGATTGTTAGTTCCTTTTCACTTCTCTTCTTTCCAGATCTGGTCTCTCTTCTTCTTCTCTCCCAGTTCTGAGAAACTGAGGGTCAGCTGGGCTGGGAGGGGCTGGATAGCACCAGCCTGGTTCCCAGTGTATGGGGCCTCCCTGCAGCACCGACGTGCTGGTAATTCATTTGCCTACACGTGTCTCGAGGGCCTACTGAGAGATCGCACAGTGCACAGGGAGGGGATGGTGTCCTCTTTCCTGGACCACGGTGTGGTCCTGACTCCCAGCTTCATTCCTCCTGCACACTGAGCACTCAGGAGGTAGCAGATGAACCAATAATCTTGCATTCACTGCTCCTGCCCTCTGCTGGTCCTTCCAGACCACTCTCCATTCCAGCCCCAGTTCTAATGGTCTCATCCCCGTGTAGCAAAAGCAGCAGCTTGAGTCTATCTCCCTGGCGAAGTATATAAAGTGGAGATGAAAGGGCAGGGATGTGGCAGCCCCTGTGAGCCTTGCTCACTCTTCTTTCTTTCCTCCCTGCCCACGAACCCTGTGGGACACTCTGCAGACACCAGGCCCAGGGCCTGCCTCCCTGTGTCATGTCCCCTCAGCAAATGGCCTTGACATGAATGGACCCAACAGAGGCCCTTTCTGAGAAGTGTCACTGAACACCTCTACTGGCCCTTCAGAGAGGACCCAGAAAGATAAGGTTTACTGAAAGAAACCATTTCTCAGAGTTTCCCAGTATAAATTATTCCAGCTCCCAAATCTTACACTTACAGATGGGCGGACTCCAAGGGATATGCTTTCTTTTCTTCCCGTGAAAAAAGATGTCACAAGTGGAGCTGAGGATCGCTGTCAGAGCACAAAAGTCCGTGGAGCCCAGGAGGGAGCTCAGTTCCTGGACCTTTGCCACCCAAATCGCTGAGCCTGCCAACCTGACAGCTACACCAGAGACAATGCCACCCTGTAGGAAGCTGCTTCATTCATATTGAATGGCGGGAGGTGGGGCTTGGGGAAATCCTCACTAGTTGAAAGGAGAGCTGTGACATTTCTGAAGGGAGCTCTGGAAGAATTTGAGAGGCAGGTGGCGCCTGTTGTTTATCAGGGTTCAAAGTGTGTGGTTATCTTTTGGGAAAGTGAGGAGGATCCCTGGAGGAAGCTCAAGCTGTAGGACCAGGCTCCACCCTCCTGACCTGGGTGGCCCTTGGTGGCCCCACCTCTGATACCACCACATTGGGGGTGTGTCTCATTTATGAATTTTGGGGGACACACATATTCAGACCACAACAGAGCTCATCCGATGTTTGCAGGCAGTTCTTTTCAGGTGGACTTCTATTTCCTTTAACTCCTCCAAGCCTGGAGAACCCTTTTGTCTCCCAGGTTCCAATTCAATGACTGCTTTTCCAACCTTCCCCAACCACCTTGCACAGATCAGCACTTGCCTTCTCTGTGTGTATAGACCTGCAAGGAGATTCTGCCAGTTAATTTTTAAGGCTTCTGTGAGATGGTTTCTCTCCCTGCTGCACTGGGATTTTCCTGTGGGCCGGGGCTATCTTGTTATTCTCCCTGTACCTGTTATATTCTGAAGCACCTAGCACAGTGCCTGACTTAATGTTCAATACCTATTTGTTATTTAATCTTTTAAAAAATATTTGTTCCCTATCAGTGTTGAAATAACCTTGCAATAAAAACAAGTCAAAACTAGGGTTCCCTGCCAGTTCCTTTTCTATAAAAGTGACCCCTTCTCACTCAAGATAGAGGAACTTTGTGTATGAGGGATGGGCTGCCCGTGGGGCAGTGCCTGAGCCCTGAGGGGAAAGGGAAGGGAAGACAGGAAGTGGAAATCTGTTTGGCTCCTTGCTGAGTACCAGGGAGCAGGTCTGTCCTGGGCCAGCTTCTGTGGGATGCAGGAAGAGGGACACAACCTGCACCTTGGCCTGGCCACTCACCTGAGATGGTCAGCTGCACGGACTTTGCAATTCAAGATGGACTTTCTGGATTTCATGTCTTTTTATGGTATCAAGAGACTCAGGCTCCAGCGGGAGGTGACTAGGATGTCGTGCTTGGGCATTTTACTGGAGGGAGCCTCTGGATGAACCTCAGTCCTCTGTTTCATCATAGTTATATTTTGTTACACAGCCCCTTGCAGGTTGCAGGGCACATTAGCCAGCCTTGTGTGGCCATCTCCGTATCATGGGGTCCTTAGGTGGGCACCTTGTGGTGTAGCTGCGGCACAACCATTCCTGGTTTGCAAGATGAACAGCCGGAAGCTCAGAGTGCATGTGAATTTGGGACTTGGGAATTCACCGTGGCGTTGGCCATCCCCAAGTCGGGTGCCTGCCACACTGTGCTCCTAGGTTCAAGTCAGCCTGCGTTTTCAATGTCCCTGCCACAGAGGGTCAGTCAGTATTCCAGCTTGAAATGAAGCGCCTCAGTAGCAATGTGATTTTATCCTCAGCAACTTAAAAGAGGGTTGGTTCCACTGGTTCTGAGGAGCTCAGTGTCGCCCTCATGCCAAGCACACCTGGGTTGCGGGCCGGACCTGCTTTTGCTTTCTGATTTGAGTGGATGACTTCTCATCTGAGCCTCGGGTTCTGCCTGGGTAAAACGGGGATAGATGTGTTTAATCAGAGAAGGTGCTGGCATCCAAAACTGCCTAGCTCAGCCCTCACGCACATTCTCATTATCACCTGTTCCCCCAAAGGTCTCTCCTGCCCTTCTCTTGAAGCCCTTTGTCTCTGGGAAATCTCTGTATTGTCAGTGCCATCCCAGGCCTGGGGGACCCTGTCCCTGGGCTCAGCTGCATCTTAGAAGCTACAGGAATCCCAGCTTCAGAGAGCAGGGGGAGGGTGAGTTGAGCAGTCAGGGAACTCAGGCTGGTTCCTGCCACTGTCCCTTGGAGACAGAGGTGGTCTTTGGGAGCACTGCACAGGCGCTGTGAAGAAGGCCTGGGTGCACAGGAGGTGGGAGGCTTCCCTGTGTGGGCAGCATGTAAGCAGTGACCTCGAGAATCTGGCAGCTCTGCAGATCGTGGCATCTGGCCTTTCAGGGCCTCCCCAGTCTGGCCTTGCCCGGGCTCCCACTGTTCCCTGCATAGTTGTGACATTCCAGCCAAACTCAGGGTGCCTGGCGGTGGCAAATGCCTCCCCACAGCAGGCCCTTGCTTGGCAGGCACGGTGTGAGGCCCTCAGAAGGGATGTGGAGCTTGACATGTATGTGGGCAGCTTCTCTGGCTGACTTGTCCCCACAAGAGCCATGTAAAGGGCACATTCTTTATTGCCATCAGAGGAAAGAGGTGTGACATAGGGCCACCCAGGTGATCTTTGCAAATGTACAGTTGCTTTGAAGTCTCGTGTTCCCAGCAGCCTGGAGAGAGTTCAGGGATGCTTGGTCAGTGGGGCAGCTGACATTGGCTGGGCTGACCGGGTGGTCCTGGTTCCCTCCCTGAACCAGCAGCATCCTCCTTGAGGTAGAGTGGCCAGATGGGACCAAGCTTGGGTGGACTGGCCTCCAGACCTTCATTTTTTTCCCATTGATTTATCACACAGCAGTTTGCTCAATGAGCAGGATGAGAGTCTGTTAGTAAATGCTATGACAGAAGTCACTCCCTCTGATAGCTTTTCATCTGCATGAGGGGGACAGATCAACAAGCAGCACAGAGAGAGCATTTGTTCTCCTCTGATGACAAGTACAGTGGCTGGGGGGTGTTGGGGGGGTAGTGTTTGCCAATTTTAGTAGGTTGGTCAGCAGGGCTTTGTGCATGTGGTCTGAACACATATCTGAAGAATAAGAAGGAATGAGTCATGGAGCTATCTGGGGAAAGAGCTGAGGCTGAGGCTGAGGTAAGTGCAAAGGCCCTGAGGCCATTTCTCAATTGCTCAGTCAGAGACCACAAGGGGGTCATATGCCTGGAAGAGAGTAGATCCCCAGAAAAGCAGTGGTAGATGATGTCAGAGAGGAAGGGAGGCCCATTTGTGCAGGGTCTCATGGGCATTGGAAGAGAGGCAGGAGCCAGCTCATATTTATCAGGATTGCTTGGCTACTCCTGTGTTGCTGATTGTCTATAGACAGCAAAATATAAGCAAAGAGACCACAGAGGAGGGGCTTGCTGTAACTGAGACAGAAGATGAGGGTGTCTCGAGCCAGGATGTGTTATTAAGGCATTGAACAACAGTTGAGTCTGAGTGTCTGTTGCGTACATTCTCTGAAATCCTGGGGTGAATTGCTTCATCTCATTAATTCTCTCAGCTCCTCAGTGGAAATGATAGTACTGGAACATCCCAGCACAGTTGCACAGTGGTAGCCAAATATCACCCAGGGACAGAGAGGCACTTCCCTCACTCACCTCCTAGTGCTGAAGTTGATGCGCTGCCCCTGCCATCACGTCACACTGAAAAGGTGTGACGCTGCTGAGGCTGAAGCAGAAAGAACCCAGCTCTGCCTGCTGGACAGGTGCCTCCAGAGTTGGAGGCCAGGCAGGAGGTGTTTAGAAGTGTTGTCGTCCAGCCTGCCTGTGTTTCTGAATTGGGATCCGGGCCCAGCGTGATGAGCCTTCCCAGTTTTACGATAATACCTCCAGCCTCAGCTTGTGCTGTGGCCCGTGGATTTGAGGAGAGGCAAGAGTGCTTTGGGATCCAGTGTGAGAAAAACTGGATTCCAGGCTGATAAATTAGGAGTGCTCCATCGGTCTGTTGAAATCCCTGTAATCTGGACCCCTCGGAGTTCAGGGCGAATGTCAGAGAAGGTGGAGGGACGGCAGGAGTAGATAGAGTCCCTGCGCAGTGTGAGCAGGGTGCCCACCTGCCGTCTTAGGATTCCATCACATGGGCTTCCTGGGAGGGTTGACGTGGGACCATCAGGTGTATGATACGACTCCGTGGAATGCATGCAACTTTTATTTGCCCAGTACTTTATTTACAGCCCAGTCACTTTCTGTGACAAGATCAGTATTGCTGTCCAGGCTGTACGAATGACAGAGCCGTTGCCGTCCATGCTGAATTTTACCTTGTGTTTTTCCTAAGCTTTGACAACACCCTGCTGCCCAAAGTCTCCTGGCTGCCCTGTGCTGCTGCTCCCCCGCCCCTCGAAGGGCAGAGGTGGGAGCTGCTCGGCATGATTTGAATATAGCTGGACTGGCTTTGATCATAGATGTTTCCTTTGTCCAAGGTCACTGGCCTTTTTCACTGAGCAGAAGGACAAAGAGAATTGATGGGGGCCGTTTTGCTGGTGAGGAAGGGTGTTGGTACCCACCCTACTGAGCTTCTGCAGGAGACTTTCATTCCACAGTTTGTCCATCCTGGGCACAGTGCCCCTGAGGACTTGTGCAGTGCCCACCTGCTCCTGGGGTACAAGTCCCCTGTACTACCGTGTCTGTTCATACTGTGAAGGTGGTCACTCCACTTTAGGGCATCTGTTTCTTTAATAGCCTCTTTAGCCCTTGTGATACAGTGTAGCCTGTTTCCTGAACCCCTCAGAATTAATAAGGCTGGAACATGTGTCTGTAGAGGGGGGTGTCTCTTCCAGAGGAGAATCCCTGGATCTACATTCTGCATGTCCTAGGAGAGAGTGCTGCTAATTCAGTGGAACTAATTAAACTGGGCATTTATGTTTCAGTGACATTTAAAAAAAAAAAATCGCCCTGATACTTTGCAATGACCATTTACCACTGAAATGTATTTCTATAAAATAAGACTTGTGCTTTTTAGCCAGGCTGCCCTCTGCCTTTAAAGGATCCCTTTATTCCCCATGTTTGAGACTCAATTGTAGTTCTGGTGTTTTTTCACTTCCGGCTTCTCAGAATCCTTTCAGTGGTGAGGTGTAGACCAGCCTTCCCACCAGATCCTTCTCTTCCTTTTGAGTTCTCTACCTGCTCATTTGGAGAGCTGGAGGTGACTTCACTTGGTGACCCAGCACAGGGACCTCTGGGGTGCGGGCCGGCTGCGGGCCTTGAGCAGTTTGCTCATTAAGCTAGACAGTAAGCTGGGCCATGTGTCTGTGTGTGGCACTCATTTTCCGGCCCCAGGGGGCTCATAACTATGCTTCTGGAAACCTGGTACACAGGAAGGCATCTGGAAGATTCGAGCTTCCATATGGGAGCCTGTCAGCAAATGTCATCATGTTTCGGACTGCCAGCCTCTGTGGCATCTTTATTGAAAATTGAAAAAAAAAAAAAGCTACTTGGAAAGTAGAAGGGGACAGTTTGGAAGGATAGCATTTATTCTTTGCTGTCAGATGACTCAAGAGTACATTACCTTAGAAATACATACAAAAGTACAGTAAGCATATAACCTGCATTCAAATAAAAAGTGTGGTCACACATGACATGCATCATTCCTTTTCCTCTGTCCCTCTGCTTCTGTGCTTGCAGTCCCCAGTGTGGTACATAACAGGGCAGGTGTGAGGCTGATGTAGTTACACCAGTATCTGTGTCACAAGTGAGAGAAGCAGAGGGAGGGACAATGTCCACATGCAAACATTTTCCAGGATTTAAAGCAAGATCTACTTGATGATTCAGTGGTGTACCTCTCAACCCATTACGGGTGGGGGATTTAGAAGGGGAAAAAACGTTAATTGCAGAGGATGACCGGTAGGTCTTGGAGGAGGGTCAGGCCATAAGGAAGAGGTGACAGTCGGCACGTCTGGTCCTGCATGGTGGGGACAGTCTGTGACTTGTGCAGTGATAAGGAACAGCCTGGATCTGCTGTGTCTTCCGTCTTTGGTGATCTGTAGAAGTATGCAGTATGTTTCTCAATCCAGCCTCTGTTTCCTTCTCTGAAAGCTGGCATGACAGCAGCAGCTTCACAGGACAATTGGGGGCTGATGAGACATCATATCGTAGGTTATATCATAGTTCCCTCTGCTGTTGGCTCCAGGGAATCTGTAGATCGATCAGATTTTGATCAAGACCTTCCACCTGATCTTACTTGGGCTCGAATATTCTGGAAAATATGACAGTCATGCGGGGCCCTAAAGGCTGTAGGACTTTTTTTTTTTTTTTTTTTGCTTCAGCTTAAACCTGTTTTCTTGGCCACCACAGAAATAAGAGCATGTTATTGTGGGTGGACACAATTTGAAGTGCTTGATTAACCCAGCAATTAATAAAAATGAAGAGGTGACAATTGGTGTTACCAAGCTACCATCAAAAGCAATGCACTTGGCCTCCCTCCAGGCAAACAGATTGGTGGAAACACCACCCATGGGGAAGAACGTTGGAATTCAGAGGAGGGAAGCCGGTTGGGAAGGGGACTCGGAGTGGAGCAGGGTATCCAGAGGGGTAGGTTGGCTGACCATGTCATTCATCCGATCCACAGGCTGTGTTGGGTGATTCCCATGTGGGGCACTGTGCCAGGAGTTCAGGAGGCCTGTGGGGCCAGGCTTAGTGTCCTGTGAAGAGGCGCACACTGTTGGGAGGTTATGGACACGGAAGCAAGAGACTCTAGGTCTTTGTGGTCAGTGTAGCATGGACTTTAAGTCCACGGGCACCAGAAGGAAGGGGCAGTTGGTTTCATGAGAAGGGAGACAGCTACACTGAGTTTACGGAGAAGGCAGCTTGAGCCCGATGTGGCAGGGCAGTTGGCTGGAAAAGGCATTCCAGGACAGGGGGCTGCGGGGCACAGGTGGGGACACTAAGAAAAAGGTGGGTTTGCAGTTGTTAAGAGGGAGGCTGGACACACACCAGCTTTAACTCCATCTCTGCTGCTGACTAGGTGGGTGATGGTGGCAGACCACTGACTCTCCCTGGTAGTTGCTTTCCTTGTCTGTAAAATGGGGTAAAGGTCCATATCTCATGGGCTCTCGGGAGGATTCATTGTCAGTTTGCAGAAGGCTCCTGGTGCAGTGCACATGGAGACTGCTCCTGAGCAGCGGGAGCCCTTCGGTACCCCGGGTTCCCTGCTGGGCTGTATGTAACAAGGAGCTAAGGTGGGATCACCTGTGCTACCAGGTAGGAAAGGCTTCTGTTTAGCGCGCATGCCCATGTTACCTCTGCAAACATTTACCCACACCCTGTTTCAGCTGTGTCTCGCCTCAAGGTATCAGAGTCTTGCGCTGTAAAACACAGCCACCACCAGCGAGCCTGATGACAAGTAATGACATGTTGGTTCTTTGTCTTTTCCTGGGGAGGTGATGTGCAGAGGTGCTGGTTCAGTGAGCAAATGCAAAGCATCAGGTGAATTAGTGCCCAGAATAAAAGTGAGGCCCTGCATCTGGTTAGATCCAGGGTCGGGTTCTGGCTGTCCCCTTCATTAGCCACGAGACCTTAGACAAATCCCGTTGCCTCTTCCAGGCTGAATTTCAACCTCCACCAATTGAAGTTTATGTATTTAGGTACTGACATGTGACATTTTCTCTTAAGAGCTACAAGGAATGTTCTTTTGAGGGAAGAAACTGCTTTTAATAGACATTTTGAGAGGGGACTATAGAAATATAGTACAGCCACACATGTGATATAAACTTTACCAGTAGCAAAATTAAAAGAAAAGGTGAAATTAATTTTGATAATATGCTGTTGTAATGCAGTATAACCACAGTATCTCAAAAAATCAAGACTTTGCATTCTTTATTTCGTAATAATTTGAAATCTGGTGTACATTTTAATTTGTAACAAAGCTCCATTCAGACAGGCTGTATTTCCATCATTCAGTAGCTGCAAGTGTTTTTGGCCGCCATATTGGACAGGGTGGCTTCCAGGAGGAAGCTAGTGACAAAAAATGAGGTGACTCTGTAGGGCAAGTGAGTTTTTTTCCTCCATTTTCTCCCATCCTTTCCAATTCTCCCTTTCTCCATCCGTTTCTCTTCTCCTGCTGCTCTTCCTGTGAGGAACAGAGAGATAAATGGCCAGCGGAGACCACAGTGAATGCTTTGTGTAACTGGATTTTTATGGGAAAAGGAAACTGGGATGAGTTTCATGGAAAGGCATACAGGGCGAGGTGACTCACTAGGAATTCATAGAAGTCTTGAGAATAGTAGTAGCAGCTATAGTGTATTAAGCATTTTTTATATGCCAGCACTATTTGCAGCATCTTAGTGGACGATTTTATGTAATCTTTCCAGAACCCTAAGAAATAATCATTTCTCCCATTTTGAAAATGGGATCACTGAGGCAAGAGAGGTCAAGATACTTTCTTAGAGTTACACAGTAAGGTTTGAACTCATACAATCTGTCTTGAGCGTCCTGTTGTGCCAGTTACATCAAGAAATCTTCAGGGAAAAAGCATGGAGGAAGCTTTGGACTTATGTTTGGCAGAAACTAGGTAGTTTACACCAGAGTGACTGGGCCACGAGGGCCCCAGGGAATGTCTGCACTCGGCTGAACCTGGCAATGTTGTTAAGAGTAAATTTAATGGCAGTTGTACCACCTGGGTACTCGGTCCCTTCCCTTTGGGCCCACAAAATGAACTTTTTAAAAGAAGTTAGCCTTGTGCATATCTAGATCCCTTGCTGGCACATAGCAGTGGCTCAGAGATGCCTGTGGAAGTCAGTGAGCAGCTCTGGAGGCCTTGGAGGGGATGATCTGAGTCTGCTGGGAGGCCCCCACCCCGAGGCCATTGTGACTTTGGGGGTGGCTTTATAGATGGAATCCAGGGGAAGGGGCTCACGGGGACAGATGACCTGCTTGTTCAGATGCAGAGTTCCTGCTGAGCTGAAGACAGTCATAAAAGCCCGTTGATGTGTCCCCTGGCAAAGCCTTTTTCTTGTTGACCTTTTAAATTGAAAAGCAGCATAGTACCTAGTAAAGTGCAGAAAGCACAAATGTGCAGCGTGAAGTAGCTTCACAAAGGCACCATGTCTTTATAGCCAGCACCTTGGTCAGGGATGGGGCATCTACAGGACCCCAGGGCCCAATCCCCACCCCTTGTCCCTCCCGGGGGTTATCCAGTGTCCTCAATCCTGACCCCATAGATAGCTTCATGTGCCCACAGTGTCAAGCAAGTCCTGATGGCTGGAGCCGCTGTGGGGACTGGTGTGAGGTGCAGTTGTTCACTCCTGTGCTCCTAAATCATCTCCATGGGCTTGTGACCTGGTTCCTGTGGCCAGGGAACAGATGAGAAACGAGGCTCATGAGGTTCTATGACTTGCTCAGGACACGAGACTGGAGATGAGAGCTGTGTGCTCCAAAGCCTGCATTCTTGACCATCCTGTATATTTTTTTCTAGGACCTTTTGTCTAAAATCTCAAGATTGGGACATTCAGGTTGAGCGACACCTAGGAGGCGCTGCCGTGTGGCTGTAGAGGCACCAGATGTTGTATATGGGAACCGAGATGCAGGCACACTCCCAGGCCCAAAGGCGACCGAAGCCTGGTTCTCACCTGCCAGAGTGACATGGCTGGCAGAGCCCATCCGGGATGGGGCTGCAGGAGGTCTCAGACCAAAGGACATGTGGGTTCCTCATTGTCCTGTACTTCCGACCCCCATTTGTTGATGACAAGCGCTCTCAGGCACTGGTCAGGGCAGCTCCCGATTAAACAAGTAAAACAGCTCATTCCTGATAAAGTGCTCTGTGGCCGAGTGCCAGCTAAACTCACCCCCTGCTGCAGGGCATGGTGGGGTCTGCTGCCTGGGAGCTGCCTGGGGTTTCAGCATGAGTCAGTGCTCAGGGGATGCAGCAGGTGTGGCCCGCTGAGGAGGGTAGCCCTGATTGGCCTGGAGTCCCCCTGGAGTGCTCCAAGGTGGCATATGTGTCTCAGGCAGAGGAGCTTTGCTCTCTCTGTGGCGTGGCCCTCTGCCTCCACGGTTCCCGGATCAAGAGGGACAGGTGGTGGCTGTCATTCTGCAGTTGGCCTTGGCCTAAGAGAACTTGGACAACAGTTCTGGAATGGAGATCCCTCCTGCCCCTCTTCCCCCAGCTCCTTTGGCCTCGAGACAGCAGCTTGACCCGAATAGCCATGGGCAGATAGTTGCCTTAGCCTGCGTTCATCTCCACAGTCATGGGGGTGGGGAGCGGGCAGAAATATACACGACTGTGCTAGGATATACATGCCTTGGGGATTGACATTTAATTCAGAAAGACCAAATAAAATCACCCTTCTGGAGGCAGTGGTAATCCTCCCGAGTGTGCTGTGAGTCAACAGCTTACCCTCTGCTGGTCACTGTGCCAACAGAACATCAGTTTGTATGGTGTTGCTCTGGAGCTGGGAGGCCTGGGGTGAAGCCTGCATCCTTTGCATAGCTTGTGACCTTGGATGAGTTCCTTGATTTCCCTGACCCTCTGCAAAATGGAGATTGTTATAGTCCTTACTTCTTGAAGTTGTGTTAATTAGTCCATGTGAAGCACTCAGGATACCATCCAGCAGGTTGATGGCTCCATGAACAATCATGGACTGGGATGGTTATAGTCTTCTGAGCATTTAGGTGTAGCGGGTAGTGTTTTATGCCTGTTTCCAGACAGGGAGACTGAGGTACAGACAGGCTGAGTCCCTGGCCCAGCATTTCACAGCAGCTAAGCAGCTGAGCTGGAATTCAAACCAGAGATGCCTGACTCCTGGCTCCCCAGGGAAAGATGGGCAGAGCCATTAGTGGCTTGCCTGGGGTTTCCACCTGAGGATGACATTTACCTCAAAAAGACCCCTGTCCCCAAAATACTTTCAGGAAAACAGGGCAAACACTCTTATTTCGTGATCCATTTAAAGTAATAAGCATAGCTGGTGCTTATCGAGCAAGTGTTCCATTTCAGCTGTCGCGTTGACACGGTTTAATTGCTTGGGTCAGGCCATGAAGCCTTTGGGGGGAAAGTTTGAGAACAGATCACGCTGGCAGTCCATCTCCTCAGCACGGCTGAAGACAGGTGCCCCCGATGTGGGAGGACAGTCACAGTGGAGCCTTCAAGAGGTCGAGGCTCTGATCTTTGTGCCTATAGCCCAGGCCAGGTGCCTGGTTCTGCAGACCCTCCTGTCTCTGCTGGCCCATCCACGGGGACCTGACTGAGGATCAGATGAGGTTTCAAGTTTGACAAAGCTAAGATGACAAAGGAC
Source organism: Geosciurus inauris (assembly GCA_004024805.1). Classification (NCBI taxonomy): domain Eukaryota; kingdom Metazoa; phylum Chordata; class Mammalia; order Rodentia; family Sciuridae; genus Geosciurus; species Geosciurus inauris. The sequence continues at coordinate 170,497 of PVHX01001411.1, read as the reverse complement.
AGCCTGTTTAAATATTGTACTATTTTCTCAATTCAGTTCCCTAAACAGAGGCAGAAATAGAGGACCAGAGGACAGGAATGGAGGAGGAGGGAGAGAGAACGTGGGTGCAGTGAGGGTAGAGGAGGAGAAATGTCAGGGCTGGGAGGTGAGAGGAGAAGGCGCGGAGCCCCAGAGTGGGAGGAGGGGAAGGGGAAGGGGCAATGAGTAACTTGAACTTGGTGCTTTGAGCCTTCCCGGGGTGAGGCAGGACCTCAAGTGGAGGCAGATCCTAGATCTGACAGAGGGAGGAGAGGGGAGTGGCAGGCAGGCAGGCTGGGGACAGGAAGGAAGGGCAAGTGAACATGAATATGAGACTGGATGAGGCATCTTCTGGTGCTTGAGCTGAGGACGCCACCTGATGGAGCCTTGCCCATGGGCGCACCGAGGCCCCCTGTTTGGCCAAGAGTGGCTCAGCAGCAGCATCCCAGCTCCTGGTCCGGGGCTCCCAGGCTGGTGCGAGGTAGATCAGAGGGATCCGGCATGCTGAACGCCATCTGCGCAGGGATTTGTGGGGGTCTGAAGGTCAGAACCCCAGCCTAGGCCCAACTTTTGGTACCCTCCTGCACTCCAGCTTCCTGGCAAGGTCCCCATGAGGGATGCTGGCCTCTTGGTGCTCAGCCTGGAGCGGAGTGCTCCATTGGACACGGTTCAGAACAGACTACACAAATAAACTCTACCGTGCGTCTGACTCTGGGAACAGCTCGAGCCTGAGGCATGCCTGCCTCCAGCGCTGCCCATGCCAGAGGGGTTAAAAAAAGAACTACTCACGCCAGATCCAAGGGCTTTTTGTGGGCAGGGCAGAAATAATAAAGCCACACTCAAAGTCAGACCGTCAGGAGCAAGGTTGTGCGCTCTAATGGGGACAGATTCTCCCCACTCAAAATCATCTCTTTACTGCTGGGATAAGCAGCTGAGTCCCTGCCCTCCTGAAGGACCCCCCTGTTACTGGGGGCAGCTGGGGCAGAGGTGAGTGGGCACATTTTCTGTTAAAAGCGTCCAATTTTAATGTCAGAGGCTTTCCTGATTGTTTTCCCAGTGAGGTCAGTTCCAGACTCCTCACCCTGCCTGCCATTTACGCGGTTCCCTCTCTTACTTCAGCCTGCAGTAGGACCAGCTCCCAGCACAGCTGGCTTGCCTCACAGCACCCTGTGCCTCACATTGGACCCTTAAATTCCATGGGAACTTGCTTCATAGATGTGGAAACTCAGGTTCAAGGGCATGAGGAGGACTTGCCAGTGATTGTTGCCCAGCTCGTGGCTGTGATGGCAGTGGTGGTGGTGGGGTGGAGGAGGATGGGCTGCTGCCTATGTTCCCTGGCACAGCATTACATTCTGTGATGGCGAGGACTAGGTTAGTAGTCACTGTGGATGGATGGCATTTATTGTGTGTCTGCCCTGTGCCATGCAAGGTTCCAGGCACTGTTTATTAGATCTGGGAATGAAGGTAAGGCACCGATGCTCCTGTGCCCACCTGATGTGGTAATTGATGGAGACAGAGGCAGGGTCCAGTCAAAGCCTGTGTTCTGCAAAGCCACCGGGTCCATAAGGGTCAGACCAGTTGCTGGGTGTTGAGAGACCTCCCCCTGTGGGGGGGCGAGCCCCCGGCTGATGGGTGACAGAATGCCTTCCATTCTAAATCCCTCTCCCTCAGCCCTCTGGAACATCCCCCACCCCCATGCACACCCCTGCTCCCCAGAACCGCCCCCCCCCAACCTCCATGCAGTTTTCATTTGATTTAGAAATAGACCTGGTTTCCTGGAGCTGGGGTAATTGAACAAAATTCACACATTAACACTAGTCACCGTTGTTAACTTTAGTTTTTTCAGGTTCTGACTGGAATTTTTTTTTTTCCCTAAAGTCCATCACCTAACCACATTTTCTTCACTAGCAATTAGTAGTCGTGAAGGTTCGATGTGGTTGATGGTGGGGTTCATGCAGAGAGAAAAATCCGGTATTTCAGGAAAAAGCTTCGGAAAGAAGGAAAAGCAAAAGAGAGGGAGGGAGGAAGAGGTGCGTGGGGGAGCCGTCTTGTTCAGCCTTGAAGGAGAAACTTGCTTGCAGTCCCCTTTCCTGCCAGTACTAGCATACAGTAGGTGCTCATTAAACATTTACTCACATGACCTGGGATTATGGTAGGCAAGAGCACAGATTCTGGGTTTGGGTTTGAATTCAGATCCTACCACATACAAACGACGTAAGTTTGGGCCATTTTCTTAATTTTGCTGTGCCTTAGTTTCCTCTTCTTTAAAATGAGCCAGCCTCAGGCAGTGGCTGCGGGGACCAGTAGGATTCTGTTTATTGCTGATGAGGCTGCAGGGTCGTCCTGTGGGCTCCCACCAGTGCCCAAGTTGATGTCACACGGCTGTACTGAAGACTGAGTTGTTTCCCCGGGGCAGCTGTGAGAGGGCCACAAACGGGCAGGCATTTCTTTTCTGTGGTCCTGAAGGTTAGAAGTCTGAAACCCAGGCTGCGGGCAGGGCCTGCTCCTTCTGAGCCTGTGAGAGACCTTCCCTTGCCTGTTCATGGGCCTGGTGTTTCTTGTTGCTGGGCTCTTTGGCCTATGGGAGTGTCACCCTGACCCTTTGGCTTCAGTGTGGCCTCCCTGTGGGTCTCTCTTCCCTGGCTGTTGCCCTACAGGAGGCTCTGGTCATGCTCCACCCAATTCCATGATGAACTCATCTTAGTCACATCTGCAGTGATGCTGTTCCCGATAAGGTCACGTCCTCATCTACAAGTTGGGGATGGTTTAGGACCTCAACATTTCATCCCATAACTTGGATGGAATGAGTGGATCCCTGAAGCACTGCATCCAGGACCTAGGACAAAACAGTGCTCATTGGCAAGAGCAGTGCCTGTTGCCATGGTAGCCCACCCTACCTTCCTGCCCTTGGCTGGGGTCCGTGAATGGTCCCGGGGAAATCTCTGAAGCTGTTTTCTGCCTGGTAACTTTGGTGGCCTGGCTCACTTGGCCAGTGAATTACTCAGTCTTCTTGATCTGTGTGGCCTCTTCTGAAACAGGGAGGAAGGAAGACACTTCCCTAGGGGACACCTTCCCAGGGGAAAGTGACCTGGACACACGGTGCCTCCCGAGCCTGCCATCACTTCTTCCCTGTCCTGCTTGGTGCTTTATGGCTCGGTGAGGGCAAAGGGCCATTGTAGTTGCCTACATAGATGGGAGGAGGCTCCTCTTTCCCTGCCCAAGGAGCCAAGAAGGCTCAGAGGCGCCTGCAAACATGAGCAGGCTTGGCTTTTCCAGACCCTTGGGTTACTTTGCAGTAAGAATGGAAACATGTGAGTGTGTGTGTGTGTGTGTGTGTGTGTGTGTGTGTTTTTCCAGTCGGAGCCAAACAGAGTTGCTACAGAGAAGTCTAGATATCTATGGAAACAGTCCTAATTTTAGTCTGGCCACACTTAATGCCAACTCCGAGAGGACTGTTTTGGGTCAGGGCTCAGGTAATGGGGAAGGTGAGCAGGCTGAAGGGTCCTGTCAAGCATGGAGTAGCCAACGAATGGGGACACAGGGCGGGTGCAGCCGAAATTTTAAGGGCTCCAAAGGGTTTACTCCAGAGAGAGTCCTGTCCAAAGAGAGGGGCTGGAGGGGAGCCTGAGTCAGGGCTGTTTTGAATGAAGGGATCTCCTGCCCCCCCCCCCTTCCCTTCACTCTCCCTGGCTAAATTCTGCTCATTTTTTTTCCAGCCCAGCTCACGACCCTTCTTTCACGTCTCTCTCTCTGAGTCCTCACTGCTGCCCTGAATTCCTGGCGTCTCTTATGTTCCTGTTGAAGTCCTGCGTTAGCCTATTTAGCTCTGTGCTTAACTCCTCTGCCTTGAAGTCCTGCCATTTATTTTTGAGCCTCTCAAAGTCAGCCAGGGTCACTGTCATATCTGTATGCTGAGCCTGCTGTGCAGGGGACACGTAGGACCTGCACAGTGAGTGGAATTTGACATGACTGGTGATTTCTGGTTGATTAAACCAGGGGCTGGGCAGCCACGAGAAAGGGACAGGAAACAAGAATCTAAAATAAAGTCTCCAGAAATGCTTTTTGGTGGGCAGCGTTTACTTGGGGGAAGGTAATGGCCCGCAGTTCTATTAAGGACATGCTGAGGAAGGCCATAGGCGAGAGCAGGCTCGGTGTGGTGGGTGCTGGGTATAGTGTGGGGAGGGAGGAGACAGATGGAGATCATTCTAGGGTGTGAGGGACATTGTCCTTCCTTCCCTGGCCTCCTGCCTCCCAGCTGGAATCCTTCCAGAGTATTGGACACAGGGAGGACCTTAGACGGGGTGTTGTGTGTTTTGAAGTTGGATATTCAGGACTGACATTTCTACGTTAATGCTTGGTTATCTGTTTTGGTGTGTATTTCTGAATCCTGCATAACCCGTGGCGTCCCAAGTGTTCCTGCTCAGTTGTGGTTTCAACCAAGGCTTGTGCCCAGGGGAGGGGCTGCTGGTGTGAATCACGGCAGAGAATTTCCACATGCTTTGTATTTGTTTGGCAGATGAAGAGCAGCGTGGTGGTGGTAAAATGGGGCAGGTGACATGCAGGAGAGTGTAGCAGGCAGCACAGAGTGGGACTGGGTCCCCCGTGGAACCCTGGGAGCTGGGCAAGGCATGGGTAGGTTAGATGCCCTGGTAGATGCAGCCGCACTTGGGACTTGAACTGCATCTTGTCCTCCTGTCTCCCCACCTCAGTTTGCATAGCGTGTGAGTGAGCTCCAAGCTCTTGGGCACTGTTGTGGCTTGGATATGGTGTGAGCCTGTCCCCTGTGTTCACGTTAGAAGCTTGGTTCTCATGTGGTGATGTGAGGGGGACCTCTAATAGGTGGGCCCTAAGTGGAAGGAGACTATGTCCATGGGGACATTATCCTCTGAAAGGATTAGTGCTGGTCTTATGCAGGAAGTTAGCCTCGTAAGAGTAAAAGAAGCAAGCATGGCCCTTGAATTTCTCCGGCTTCTTGTCTTGCCATGTGATCTCTCCCTCTCATGGGTGATCTGCCATGTATGATGTAACCAGAAGTCTCTCATAGAGCCAGCAGATGTTGATGCCATGCTCTGGGACCTCTAAAACTAAGCTGAATAAACTTCTTTTCTTTATGAAGTACCCAGCCTCAGGTGTTTTGTTATAGTGACACAATAGAGACTAATAGAAACACTTTATCTTGATTAATCCCACTACCAATGTGGTGGAGCAAAGTGAAGTTTTCCTTCATCAACAAAAGGACCAGTTGAGGTTGGGGGACTTGAAGTGACTTGTGGAAGCTCACTTCACTGGCAAGAAGTAGATGCAGTGGTCCACTGTAGCTCCAGCCTGATGGACGGAGCTACAGACAGACCCACTGAAGGGAGCGTTCAGATTTTGGAAATAGAAGCCCATGCAAGGGTGTGGTGCCACTTGCCTCCCCTGGCAAAGCTCCTCCTGGTGCATAACCGAACCAGCACCAGCGTGCAGCTGCTCAAGCCACAGGCGAGCTCAAAGGCTGGGTGGGAGCTTTCTGGGCAGTGGGACGCCTCTGTCTTGAGTGGCTCAGTTTGTCCAGGGCTAGTGAAAGGCAGTTTGGTCCCTCAATTGAGGGAGCAGTCCCAGCTGACAGGGTGAGTCAGAGCAGAGCCCAGAATAGAAGCTGGGGGGCACGTGTGCAAAGGCCATCCCTATCCCAGTCATCTGGGCTTGAAGATTCCTGTTCAAGATGATTAAGCTTTTATACATAACACTGTTTGCAGACTGCTTCATGATCATTTATTAGTGTCGCCTGGCAACAGCTCCCCAGATTAGCCACATGCATTCATCCGAGGGTGCTTAACACTGGATCCACCCAGAGCCCCATTCACTGCGGGTGCCTGTCAGGCCCCTCCCACCCCCTGCTCACCCTGCTCCCTTTCCATCCATGACCAGGCATTGGAGCCCTTCCCTGGCACCTCCCCTGTGGGAAGCCTTGGGGTAGATGTTCCTTTCCATTGCTGGGACTGTTTAGTGGTGGTGAAGATGGGCATGTTGGCATTCTGGTTGGCACCAACAGCAATAGCACCTCAATCGAGACTGCGAGCTCCATGAAGGCAAAGCTTTTGTTCTTCCTTTATGAGTCTCTGGTGCCTGAAAGAGTGCCTTTTGCATAGTAGGTACTCCGTAAACATTTGGTGAAAACAGACTGTCTAGCAGGGCACGGTGGCGCAAGCCTGTAATCCTAGCACTTAGGGAGCCTGAGACAGGAGGATCGCGAGTTCAAAGCCAGCCTCAGCAGCGGCGAGGTGCTAAGCAACTCAGTGAGACCCTGTCTCTACATAAAACGCAAAATAGGGCTGGGGATGTGGCTCAGTGGTCAAATGTCCCTGAGTTCAATCCCCAGTACCAAAAAAAAAAAAAAAAGAAAGAAAGAAAACAGACTGTCTGCTATGTGTCTGACTCTGTGGGAGGTGCTTTCTTTAAAAGTCTTTCTAATTCTCCCACGAACCTTCCTGCTCCTGTCAGTGTGTTTGTCCCCATTGTGGGGTGCCGTCTATGTGTGGACTGTCATTGTATTGAAAGCATCATCAGAAGCACTTGTATAGCAGATAATTCTCATCATGATTGAATTATAACAGAGAGGCTAAGAAACTTGCCCAAGGTCACACAGACGTATCTAATTCAAGCCCTTTCTTTTCCTCCATACCAGTGCTATTAGTAAAATGTTCTGTGTGATGGAAATGCTCTCTGTTTCTACTGTCCGGTATAGGAGCCAGTAGCCATAGATAGTTAAAGAAGACTTGCAATGCAGCTAGTGTCCCTGAGTAACTGTATTTTTCATTTTAGTTATTTTAATTAATTTAAATAGCCTCAGGTGACTAGTCCTCGCATACTAGACACCACAGCTCTCTACTATGCCATGTTTAAATAGTAAGGACATCTCAACTTAATTGAGTGCTTACTACACGCTGAGCAGTTTCCACATGCCTTTTACAGTGAATGATTTTAGTCAATCCTCTCAACCACAGGTGGATTTACAGGGGTCAGGCCAGCTTCTCTACTTTGAAGATTTTACAGCAAGAAACTGGTGTAGCTAGATTCTCCCCCAGAGAGAATGCCACCTGACCCCAGAGTTTGAAACTACTCCTTATTTCTCTGTGTTTTCTAAGCTCCAGCTTACAGTATTTATTTGCCGGTGCAAGAGCCAGGGGACTGGAGTAAGGTGGAGGGGACAGGACTAGGGAGTGGCAGGACCATCTGGTCACTGATGCTCACAGCAGCGCTGGGAGACTGGGGTGTCGGTGAGCGCATTCTGCAGGTGAGGCTCCTGAGGCATGATGAGGTCAGTTGCTCGTCTGAGGTTCCACAGCTGGGATCCAGGTCCAGAGCTCACTTGTTTTATGACAGCTTGCTGCCATTTGCTGATTCTAATTTCTTGTGTTTTTACAGTTCCCTGTAGGCTAAGGGTGTATAGGTGGGGGTTGAATGGGTGTGGGGGAACAGCCAGCAGAGGTTCAGGGCTTGGTTTCCTTTGCAGAGTGAGTGATGGCAAAGGTTGGCATTCTGAGCCTGGGTGGTGGCTGCACTGGGCCACCAGATGAACGGAGGGAGAAATGTGTTGGTGGTCATCTCTTTGCAGACGTCAGATTCCCTTTAACGTGCAGCTTGGCTGAGAATACCAAGATGGGACTGTGCTTACTGACTTTTCTTGCTCTGTGCATATGGGAATAGGAATGTGGAAGTAAAGGGGGGAGAGGAAAGGCATCCCGGATGGCGGCTGCCTGGGCCATGCTGCTTCCTGACATGCTCTCACCCCTGGAGCCTTTGGAGCCTCACCCTGAGCTTGTGGGATGAAGGCTTAGAGGGAGCATCCAGAAGTGTGGGTCTCATGCCCCAGGGTCCTTGCTGAGGGCATGAGGGCATGCAGGTGTGGGTAGGTGGTCTGCAGAGAGGCCTCGGGCTGGTAGGGCCCACCCTCCAGGCTTCTCGCAGGTGGATGCCCCGTTCCAGTTGGTGGGGATGGCTGGGGTGGTGGGCTGGCCTAGGAGGGTCAGGGCTGTGGCCTGGTCATCTGCATGTGCTGGTTTTGTCTCCGCTTTGTGCTGGTAATGCCATTGAGTTCAGGCGAATGTGTGCCAGGACATTCTCCTGCGCCCTTGACACACATTCTTCCTGAGAACTGTCCCCCCTGAGTCCTGGAGGATTCTGCTGCCTGCAGCACAGGCTGCTGAGTATCAGAGAGGCTGGGTGACTTTCTTCAGCCTGCTCTTGCTCTCGTGCAGTGAGACCCATGTTGGATCAGGATGCGATTCCAGAGTTCATGACTGTTAGGATCACTCCTCTAAACACTTCACTTCTCTGGGTCAAAGTTTCTTATTTTGAAGATGAAGATGGTCAGAGAAACAGACATTCATCTGAACCCCTATTATGTGTGGGTGCTTTGTTTAGATCACCTTCATTATATTACCTAACTCTTCTTTTCAAACCCTGGTGTTAGGTATCATTTTGTTGATTTAAAACATTTTCTTAAAAAAATAGTAAAAAGTTTACATGTGACATAAATGTACCATTTTATTCATTTTAAGTGTACAGTTTAAAAGCGTGAAGTGCATTCACATTGTACTTTTAATCTTGCATAATTGAAACTCTATGTCCATTAAATATTGTCCTTTCTCCCAGACCTGCAACCACAATTGCCTCTTTGAGGTTATCTCCTGTGAATGATATCATGTGGCGTTAGTCCTTCTCAGATTGGCTTATTTCCCTTAGCATAATGTCCTCAGGGTTCATCCATGTTGTGGCATGCATCAGGACTTCCTTCCTTCGACAATATTCCAGTGTATGTAAAACCCATGCTGCTTGTTGGTTTATCTTTCATCTGTTGCTGGCCCTTCCTGGAACGATCATCTGTGATGGATTGCTTCCACCTTTTGGCTGCATCTGGTTGATTTTTTTTTAATCAGTGCAGACCAAGTTCACACGGCTGGATTTGGACCTAGTTTCTTTTGACACTGAACTCTGACTCCCTTTTACTTTGATATAACTATAGGAGTTGGAAAGAATTTTGAGATCCAAACTAATGATGCTTTTGTAAAGGGTCCCATGGAAGAAGTTCTAGAAATGTTGACTGAGGATCCTCAAGGTTCTTCCTGACACATGGCAGCCAGGATGCTGTGTTCTGAGTTTCTTCAGTGTCTTAGAAGCTGGTTTTGAGCTGGACCTGGGAGTCTAAGTGTCCTGGGAGAGATTTGGAACAGAAAGAGCAGAGAATGCCTATATGTGTTAGTCAGCTTTCCATCCCTGTGACAAAATACCTGAGGTAATCAGCTTAGAGGGAGGAAAGGTTTATTTTAGCTCACAGTTTCACAGTTTCCAGTCCATGGTTGGCTAGCCTGTTGCTGTGGGCCTGTAGTGAAGGAGCATATCATGAAGTGTAAGCCATGTGGTAGAGCAGAGCTGTTCACTTCATCGTAGCCAGAGGCAGGAAGAGGCCAGAATCCCAATATCCACTTCAAGGGCATGTTCCCAGTGACTTAATTTCCTCTCTCTAGGTCCCACCTCTGAAAGGTTCTTCCCAATAGCGTCCCTGGCTAGAGACCAAGCTGATAACATGTTGGGCTTCAGGGAGACATTTAAGATTCAAACCATAGCACACGTCTCTCTGTAAGCCTGAGCTGAGTTTGGACCCACTTTTTCTGAGACCCTGCTTGGATAACACTTTTCCCCGAAGTCTTGTGGGGACCTAGTCTGTACCTCAGAGGCTACAGAGTGTGAGCTGATGGTTTGGGTTTATATTTTCTTCCTGCCCAGTATTTCCCCAAAGTCTTTTTTCTTTCTACTGAATCCACTCCCAGTTTGTTGGCTTCTGTAAGCTCTTGTCTGTTTTCACATTGTACAGATGGCCGTCTTGAGGGGCCATTCTGGAGCTAGTGAGCCCAGGAGCCCAGTAGTACTCTCAGGACGATGACATGGGTTTGTACTGTGGGCTCCCTGGAGGCCCCGGTTCTCCTCAGGCCCCGGGCCCAGCCCACAGGTGACTGCTTCTGTGCATAGTGAAGTGGTTTATGGATCAAAGGGGACACATCTTGTGATATGCCAGAGTTTCTGTCTGACCCAGTCGATCATCATTTTCCATTTAACACAAGTATTTGGTTCATCTGGTAGAGCATTAATTACTGATTGGTAACATTACCTATAAATAACCATAAGAGGTATTTATTCGATTGTTTCCTTAGCACTCCTCCTAGGGAACTCACGGCAGTCGCACATTGAATTTAGTTCTGCCTTTTCCAAGCCTCATCATCTTGTACGGTTGCGTGTCTATTGGGGGGATGGTTATTGCTCACATCTATTATTCCAGCCTTTTGGGGTTCCCTCCCCATTCAGGTATCAAAAGCTCATAATGGATTTTCTCCTGCCCTTGAGGTGCAACCGCTCCCTTTGACTGTCAGCTTTGAATAAAGGCGGCGTGTGAGCAACGGGGTGAGATCCCAGAGGCCTCTGAGCCTGTCTGCCCCGTGAACCTAACTTTAAGATATTCCTTTGCTTGTTCTGCTCGCTCTTGGCAAAACCAAAATTGTGGGGGTGGAGGGGAAAAAAAGACAGGTTCATCTGACACTAGTTTTAAAGGAGCCTGGTCTATTTTTTAGAACCGACATTAAGAAATAAATTTGGTGGTATCAGCCATTTGTTGAGAACTTGGGTATCAGGTAAGGTGTGGAGCAATTTCAAAGTTGTTTTATGAAATCTGCACAGAAACCTTTGCAGGTCACCTCTTGTCAGCTGTGGGAACTGTGCTGAAGAATGCTCCTATTATCATAGGCCACCAGTGGGGACACCAGGCTGGGGTCAGCTTCAGGGCTCTTGCAGCTTCAGGGCTCTGTTCTGGTTCTTCCCAAACAAGAGAATGACTCCTCACAGGGACTCGGAAGCACATCTTGTTTGCTGTTCCAGTGGGATTCTCCCTGTGTCTTATTCTCTTTGCAGAAGATCAGTAGATCTATTACCTACCCCTTGCAGCTGGAGATACCACCAGGCTTCATTTTAGCCTCTTAATTGGAACCTTATGGAAACCCTAAGAGTAAGGTAACTATTCCACTGGGAACAACTCTGCTCCTTTCTGTGGAGGGGTGAGTGGCTGCCTGCCTGGGCAAGGACATTTCCAGAAGAGCATGACCACCCAGGGGCTGATCCAGGGATAGCCAGACCCACACTTTGGCTGGATTCTGCACTTGGGGCATTCTGGAATCTTCTCTGTGGAAATCTGGCATGGCATGCTCTTCCTCTGCCAGTTACCCCTTTCTAAGGGAGGAGGGCATTCCTTATGTGCTCTTCACCCAGCTGGCAGCACAGGGCCGGGTGCCCAGGAGGCCTTAGTCAATCCTGCTGATGCGAAGGTGCCTCTTAGAATGCTAAGGCTCAGGATCGACACCACCCTGTGTTATTTGTATCCTCTTAACCTTTTATACCTCAGCGTCCTCATCTAAAAAATGCAGGAGTGGGGTGCGGGAAAGTGATGTTGTTCAGTTATTATAAGGACTCAGTGAGCAAATGGTGCAAGGAGAGCATGGACTTTGTTTTATTCATTATCGTCTCCTGAGGTCGACGCTCTGTAAATATTCATTGAATGACTGAACAGACGAGGAATCCTCTCTTCTGCCCCACTTTGAAAAATGAGATCATGGTGTGACCCTGTGGTTCTTAGGGGGCATTGCCTGCTGGAAGTGCCTTGGGGCCTGAAGTAGTCAGGGTCCTCCAGAGAAATGGAAACAATAGAATTTGCCTCTGGAAGATACACATCTCTGTAAGAGAGGATTTATCAGAGGACTGGCTTGCATAGCCACAGAGACTGTGATTTCCTGGCTACCCAGCTGCCCGAACCTATTCAACACAGAAGGTTCTGTGATGGTCGTCTGCAAGCTGGAGAACCTGTAGCTGACTCAATTCAGGAAGCCAGAAGCTTTAACTGCAGGGATGCTGAGGGTGCAGCCCTCAGAACCAAGAGCCACAGAGGACCACCAGTGCATGTCTCAGAGTCCCCAGGCAAGGAACCTAGAGTCTGACACACAACAGCAGGAGAAAGCACACCTGCTCCAAAGAAAGAGCCAGAGACTTTCCCCCGTCTTCCTCTTTCCTGGCCCATCCTGGCTTTCTGCTGATTGGATGGTGCAACCTACACTGAAGGTGAGTCTTCCTCATGCAGTTCACTGACCCCCATGCTAATCTTTCTTGGAAACATCCTCCCAGAGATGTCCAGAAGTAATGCCCTATCAGTTATCTAGACATCCCTCAATACAGTCAAGTTGATACCCCAAATTAATCATACCCCAAATTAGGTCCTTTGCCAAAAGCTCACAACCAAAACCTACTCCTGAAATTCTGATTCATTACTTCTTGGATGAAGCTTCATGCATGCATTTGGAAAACAGGGTCTCAGCTGATCACTGGTATACAGTCGTGGTGGATAATGGGCTCTCTGGTCTCTGAATTTTTTTTTTTTTTTTTTTTTTTGCCTGATTCTGTGTTAGGGCAATTGGAGTAGCCAGGAAATCATTAGGTTCCTCTGAATGTTCTACTCCATCCTTCAAGGTCAACTTCAATGGCACTTTCTCCAGAAAGACTCCTGAGCCTCCTTGCCTAGAAGCACCCTCTCTGTTGTATATTCTATGATCCTGCTTCTCAGCTTCTATACTACCAGGATCAGCCATAAGCTTATTTAAGTATGTCACCAATTTATGAATGACTTTCAAAGCTAACTTCTTTGCTTTTATATGTATAAATAACAGTGTCTCCCCCAAGATTCCTTCTGTTCCTGTTCAGGCCAGTAACACAGGGTGTTCTTATAAAATTGGTCTTTTTTTTTTTAATAGACTAGAGACACTTGAGGGGGGAAAAAGCAATTCATTTTTCCTTTGTAATTAGCCTTGATGATTAGACTATCTTTTCCATTATGTTTTATTTTTACTTCCCTAGAATATATCAAGTGGCCTCTTTTCTGTGAAGGTTACCCTTCAAGTAAGCAAGGGAGCTTGATTAGAGCACTGGGGGATTTACTTTGTATTTTTTAAACAGTAAGACTCGTGATGGAGCAGGCTGATGTGAGCAGATGGGGAAAGGTCAGCCCCAGAGCTGTAACGTGGCTCTGCACTCAGAAGCTGGAACCCATGCTTCCAGGACAAGATTTTTCTTTTTTCTTTTAAAGTCCACTGCTTATGTGATTAATAGTCACTTTTACTTAAGAATTTATTTTATGTTGAAAAAAGCTTCCTGACCAATCCCTAGTGACTTGTCTTCTGTGCCCAGGATGAGGTCTTTTTTTTTTTTTTTAAGCATATTACTAATTGCATTCATCAGCTCTGACTTTGTGGCATGTTAGTTACTTGAATGTGACACATAGTTGATTGTATTTTGCTATCTAGATGGATTTGGGGATGATTTCTAGAGTGGCTTGGTAGAGTTCTTAATCCCCAAGAGGCAATTTAGCCTTCTTGCTCAGCATGTGAACAAAGGGTCCAGCGAGGCTGGTCTGGGCATCTGGCTGGCTGCCTGCCCACAAGGAGGGACTTCACCAGGACTGCTGAGAGCAGTTTCACTTTCTCACTTGCTTCCTCTTGTCCACCACTGAACCGAGAGATGTTCCTGGGGATCCCTAGAGTGTTGAGAACCAAGTGCCAAAGGAAGAGCTCACATCTGCCCAGCCAGCCACTAGCCAGTGGATATTTCCTGTCTCAAGGCAGATTCTGAGGATGTGGACCAAGTCACTGTCCACATAGACTTGCTCCTGACACCATGCTCTTTCCAACTCAACACATGGGAAAGGAACTGGTATTTTTTCATGTCCTTGCTATCGGTGGCATAAGTAGGCATACTTACTAGAGCCTTATAACCATCTGTGATACAAGTATTATTGGGGTTTTATTACACCCCACCATTTCTATGAACATCATACTGGTGTGTAGTGTTTTGTATAACAGAGCCTTGAAATTTTGCAGACTGGGTTTGAGAATTAATTCTGCCTTTTACTGTGATGTTGTTCAGTCAGGATAAAGGTCGGACCTCCTAGGGTAACTGATAGGTTACACTTATTAGGTTGGTTGGATGCACAAACATTTCTGCAGATCTGCGTATGCTGTGGAAGGCAGAAGCTCTTCCTGGGGGAGTCCCCACTTCTGTGCCTGTGTGGAGCTGCTTAGGAGTCCACCCTACACACGAACCACCTTGAATCCTGTCCATTCCAGGAAGGGTGGCTCGTGTCAGGGAACATGGAGACCAGAGCTCTTCCTCCTGGTTCTACCTTGGAGTTGTATGGTTGTAGATGAGTTCCTCAGTCTCTCCAAGTCTCACTTTTCTCACTTCTGAAATGAGACAGTGGTGCCATTTTTGGGAGACCCGGCTTTCTTTCGGCTTCTCTTCCTCCAGGACTGTTCAGATTCTCCCTGGCAGAGACCTCACTGGGCCGCCCTATTTATCACCGCTGCCCTCCCCGGGCTCTCTCCTTCCCCTCCTGACTCTCTTCTTCCCCTCTACCCTGCTGTGCTTTTTCTTTGTCTCCAGATAGCACTTATCACCTTCTAGCACTCCCTGTGGTTTGCTTTTTATTTATGTTTGTTTTTTTAGAAACATAAAACAAGTGTTACCTTCACTGGAATGTCACCTCATGTTGGATGGCGCCTCTGTTTATCTTGCACCTAGACCCCCCTGAAACTGCCTGACATACATAATTATTGTGAATGGTTGGACAGGTTATTGAGAAAAGGAAGAACCCAGCCTCTTCTGACTGCCCTCAGCATGGTGCTGGCCTGGCTCTAGTAGCTTCTGGTGGTCTCCTGTTGAATGTGGACAGTTTCATAGGACACTGACTCATGACAGGGTCAGCAGTGCTGGTGATAGAACAAGACAACCACAAGATGACTCCATCGTCAACACGGAGCACAGACAACATGAATGTTGCCACTCACAAAAATGACCCAATACTCCCCTCTCTCAGCTCCCACGAATCACTGCTGGTCTTTCCCAGTTGTCCCATTAGCTCTACTCTGCCCCTCTTGACTCTTATTTAAAAATTATTGAGATACCTGGTCATGGAATTCTTGTTTTATGACAGTGCCTAATCTGGAGCAAATCTCTACTTCCTCAAACTCCTCCCTACGTCACCGAGCACAGTCCAAATTGAACATCCTCCTAGTGAGACACCTGTGATTCTCCATGGCACTATATCTCCCTTGTTACAATGAGACCAAAAGCCCAGTTTTGTTTGGCTGCAGGTGTGCTTCTAGGGCCTTTGGCGCCTGGCATGCTATCTCATGGTGATAAAGCTTTGTAATAGGTAGAACTACAGAAATGTGGACCCTACCACTGCAGGCTGGGTGATCCTACATAGATGAGTTATTCTCTGGGTCTGAATTTCCCATCAGTGAAATAATGTGGCTGACCAGATGATTCACTAGGTTTCCTTACAGTTTTCACATTCCATAATTCCTGAATATTACTGAGCGCTTACTGTGTGTTGCTATAAAAGAAGAGGCAAGTGGTGACATGGGAATCCCTTCTTAGGCTGCAGCACTTATTTGCAGTTTGACCCTAGGGAAGACAACCTTGATTTTCAGTTTCATTTAAGTCTTAATCACAGTGCTTTAGTGAACCCAGATGATGGTTGTGATGATGACTCACAGAGTAGTAGTAATGATAGCAATAGGTGTGAAATTTCCAAGTGCTTACTATGTGTTATATAAATCTCATAAATTCCCACAATAACCCTAAGAAGTAAGTGATGGTATTTCATTAAATGTGAGGAAATGAAGACACAGACAAGTTAAGTAACTTTCTTAAGATCACACAGCTGAAAAGTGGCAGAGCTAGGATTTAAGGTAGGTCTTTGCAACTTCCAAGCTCCAACTTTTTAAATATTTTTTATGGCTGTAGATGGACACAATATCTTTATTTTATTTATTTGTTTTTGTGTGGTGCCGAGGATTGAACCCAGCGCCTCATGCATGTGAGGCAAACGCTCTACTGCTGAGCCACAATCCCAGCCCCAAGGTCCAACTCTTAATCCTAGCACTTTAGTGAATTAAAATGATTGCCATTTCGGAGATGCTTGAAAGAACTCAGTTTTAGAGCTAAGGTGTGCACTCACTCAGCGGTGCTTGAGACGGCTCTGGATGTGAAGAAGACGGGAAGGCACTGGTTGGGGTATATATGCCTGCAGGCATGGAGGTTGGGAGAAGGAGGAAGCCCGGGGGTTTGGGGTAACAAAGAAGAGAAAGCAGAGCTCCAAGAGGCAGTGAGGTCCTGAGGAGAACACTGCGTCCTATCTGGGTTTTGTACATGTGGACTCTTAACTCCTGGTGTTGGGTTTTGGGTTTGTAAACCCTGAGCTCAATCATCTCCCACTTGACCTCACATGGTAGTTAGCCTGTGTGGAAATACCTCGTAACTGGCCACGTGTGCAGAAGCATAAGCCCTTGCTGTCATTAGAGGAAAAAACATCCGCAGTTTCAAGACACTGCACTGCACGGCAGGTGCTCAATGGTCCCTCTCCATCTTCTACTACCCAAACTTCAGGATCCAGGGTTGCCATGGGAACCTCGTCATTGTCATTCAGCAGTTGTGGTCTTGCTCAGGTGGAGTAGTTTTAAAGACTCTTTAGGTTTTCCATAGAGTCTCAGGGACAGGAGTCTCGGGGACATGGTGGGAGGGCATCCTGGAGGCTGGGGTGGAATTATGCTAAGGACAGAGTCAGCAAGACCCCTCTCTAAAGATGAGAGACCCAGGATCCAGCTGCTCCCTGACACCACCTCCTGTGGTCTCCTCCACAGAGTCAGACTTAGTTATTCTAGGATTTAAATGGGAAAATGTGTTAGGCAGATTATCCTCCCAAATAAGGCTATACAATTTATACCTGCACTTGTAGGGAAAGATTTCCTTCTATGGACATTTCACATGGTAGTGATGATAATAATAGTGATAAGAATAATAATACCACAACCATCTGTCATCTGTTGGGTATCTGGCATGTGCCAAACGCTGCATTTAGCATTTGTGTGTATTACTTTGAATAAGTTCATCATTATCACTTTGCCAATAAGAAAACCCAGGTACAGAGAGGCTAAATTACCCACCCATGGTCACAGCCAGTAGATCTCACAGCCTAGATTTGCACCAAGTCCTTCTACCCTGAAGTGCTGAAGTCTTGAGACCCTGTTCCAAGGTTCCTTGCAGATAACCCCAGGATATGAGAGCTATTGCATATGGCGGCCGTCTGCTAGAGCAGGTGACGTTCCTGCTAGAGGACCACACTACCAGGGGCCTGGGCCTGGGTCTTCTGATCCCCAGTCCAGAGGGCCATCATGGTGAGTCTTCTGATGGGTTTAAGTACCTATAGCCAGTGCTGGTTTCTCTGTTCCCTTTTTATCATCAGCTGGGAAGGACCTCAGGCTCCAGAGCTAGATGGCCTGGGCTCTCATTCCTTCAACCTCTACCAGTCACATGACTCTGGGCTCAATATTTCATCTCTTTGTGGCTTTATGTTTCCTCATGTGTAAAATGGGAATAACAATCATCTCTTCACCATAGGGCTCAATAAGAGCTAAAGATATGAATGTATTTAACTCTTATGTTGGTGCCTCGTCGATAGGAAGTCATCAGTAAGAGCTGTCTGTTAATGAGGTGATCCATCCCTTGTTTGAAGGGTGTAGTTTCAGACTGAGTCAGTTCCAGTACCCTGGAGCTCTGTCCTCACCCCCAGGATCCATCTCCTCCAGGATTCCTGGATGCCATTGAAGATACAGCAGCGTTGATGGGTTATGGGAAGCAGACACTGAATTATGAAAAAATGATACTTGCTTACCAAGTCAGTCAGTCCAGCCAGGTGGCTTGGGTGTTCTGTGAAGGGGACCTGTGCATGTCTGCTTGGCCTAGAGTTGCAAAGACAGGTTTACCTGGAAATAGCAACCAATCCTAGGATGACTCAGGAAGGCAATGACATCGCCTAGTAGTGAGACACCATTGCCTCTAGTCTAGAAATGCCATGAGGGCATAAAGGCATCCTCTGCCTGTCTGTGCACTGTTCCACAAGGCAGCAGCCTGTCCTCGGTGACCTGGTGCAGGTGAAGTAGGTGGAAAATGTGAGGAGCTGGAAGCAGAAGGAGTAGAAATGAGTGAGGAGAAAGGATTTGCATTATTGGGGAGTTAGGGTCTTTCCTCCTTTCAGAAGGCTAAGGATGTGGTCCTCCAGAGGTGCCTAGTTGGGGGTGGATCCAGGACTTGCACCCAGATCCCTGTGCCATTGCAGGCTTCTGTGATAGAGCAAAGGGATGTGTCTTGACTCAGTAATTGAATACTAGTTTTTTCAGAATGAAGGGTCTTTAATTGGGGGTAGGCATGCTTTTGGTGAAACCACTGAGATTCTTAGGGCCCCCATACCTGGGATTGTGCATAGAGCCTGGGGCATCTTTGTCTAATTTGGCTTTAGGACTAGCCCCCCTCCCTCCCGTGCGGGGCTAGTTTCTACTGGGCCTCCTCCTGCTCTTCACTGATGTTGGAGGAATGGTTTTGAGTAATTCAGTGGTCCTGGGTGGGGAGAGGCAGGAACTGCTGGCCCCCAGCCTGGCATGCCTGGCCTTTCTTGCCCTGCTGCCTCCCTGGGCCTGTGAGCCTGCTTTTTTAAAAACTACTTGGCAACCGGGCACGGTGGCACACTCCTGTAATCCCAGCACTTTGGGAGGCTGAGAAAGGAGGATCGTGAGTTCAAAGCCAACCTCAGCAATGGTGAGGTGCTGAGCAACTCTGTGAGACCCCGTCTCTGCATAAAACACAAAATAGGGCTGGAGATGTGGCTCAGTGGTCGAGTACCCCTGAGTTCAATCCCCAGTACCAAAAATAAAAAATAAAATAAAATTTTAAAAAACCCACTTGGCCACCATGTTTGTATCAGGTGCATTTCAGATGTAAATATGTTGGTAATGAAAAATATTGAGGAGGCTGAGATAGACAGGGGGAGATATTTTCTATTAGTCTTTCCTGATATCTTACCTATTTGATTACATTCTGAGCTTTTGGAATAGAAGGCCTTGTTGTTATTGAAAAAACAAAAAACGAAACACTGACAGAGGACTTAAAAAACAAACTAGCCAACAAACAAACACTTAAAGGTGCTGTTACCTGATTTACCTCCAATTGCTCATGTTCCTGACTTTTTTTCATGGAACTATTAATTAAGAGTGACTCCTTTTCCCACAGTAGGTTCCTAGACATGAAGCAAGTGACATCGATCACTTTGGGGTCTTTGATCACCTGGCTGCATTGTCAGTTTTGCAACCACTAGTTAGCATTAGTGGGGGTGGCAGTAATGACTGGTTTCAGTATTGATTGGGGCTGGAGCTTATACTTAAGCTATTTGGAGGGAGGAAAAAAAATCTGATGAAATGAGTTAAGGTAGGAAAAGATGTAGTCACTCTGGGTTTTTAGGCTAATGTTTTATAAAAAGACAAAATGTGAAGTGGTGTGAAACAGGAATTGAGTTTTCCTGTTTTATAATCTGAGAAGGATCGTTGGCAGTTTCTGGAAGTCTTGATTCTACCACATCCTATGTCCCATTGGTGGAGTCCTGGAACACATCTGCTCCTGGTGTAGCATTACTTCCCCAGTGAACAGTTCATTCAGCAATTATTTATTGTTTACCTCATCTGCATAAAGTCCTGTTTTGGACAAATGTCTTCTGAGTCATTATGATTTAAACTATAGTCAGTATTGTCAACATGTGGAACATATTTTATAGAATTCTGTTTTGTTTTGTTTTTTAAATCAGTGATCTCAGGTTGTTAAGAAGTTTTAGAATATCAGAGTTTGATGCAGTTTGGGTAGAACTAGGAAGCTATACCTGTGTATGTGCAGAACATTTTGGAAGATGGATAGGAAGCTTTGCAGTAATCAGTCAAAGATGGAATATGATGGTCATAATAACCCTAACTTTATGTATGACTGCATATATGATGTGATTCTATACAACTTACAACTAGAGAATTGATATGTTATCCTCTATCTATGTACAATGAGTCAATTTACACTGTCAACATGTAAGCCTAAATAAAACAAGAATAATAAAAAAAATAAAATAAAAAAAATAAATTTACAGCAATCTGCCAAGAAAAAAAAAAAAAAATGGTAATTGATGGCTGCCAGCTTCACAAAGAGAACCAGCCAGATGTTACCCTGTCTCTGGGTGGAACTTGGATTGATCAGGATTCTAGGTCTAGCTATGAACTTATAGAGGCACCTGTGAAATGACAGAGAACCGGTCAACGAAAATTCAGGCCGTGGAAGACTCTAGAAAAGCACCAGAGTTCTTCATCAAGTAAATTGAAAGAGGGGAAAAGTGAGGGAGCTGATGGCCTGTGGGTGTCAGGTGAAGAGAAATTAATGGTATTTTTATTTCTTATTTGGGTAGTGGAATTGAAATTTCATTTTTGCCCAAAAGGCAAAGATTTTGACCATCGTGATAGATTTGCTCCAAAATAAACTTTTGGGGGAGGAGAGAGTGAGGGAATGGGTAGAATAGAGATGAAGGAAGATTGGCCATTACTTGATAATCGTGGATGGTGGGTCCTAATATATACATAAAGACTCTCCCACTCTCCCTCCCTTTTTTTAAACATTTGACTTTTTTTTATAATAAAAATTTCAAATGAATAATAATTTAGCCTATTTCTGAGTTACCCACGAGTAACATCTTGAACTATTCCAACCTGGTGTGATGTTGGAAGAATGACCTAATTTCCTAAACTGCTCCTTGAGCTTCTGGGCTCCTGGGTTTCCTGCAGCTGGGATTTGTGACAGTGTAGGTCAGTAGATTTCCGAGTCCTACAGCTGCAGTCCAATCACACCAGTATGCTTTGTAGCTTAAGTTTCCCCATAAGATTTTGTTTGGAACAAAAAGGGGGGGTTGGTGTTTTTAAAAACTAAATATTTTTTGAAATGATCCTATAACTTTATGAATGAGGGAACTGAAGCCCAGAGAGGGATGGCGATGTACCCAGTTCACATGGCCCGGCCCTAGGCCCCTGGAGGTCAGTGACCTATACACTTCCCAGTTGTGCTGTTTGCTGAACTCTTCCTCTTTAAACCTCTTGTGCAGGCCCCTGCATTTGGTCTCCAGAGCAGCCTTATCCCCCTAGTGGAAGCTGAGGTGAAGTCCTTCTCTGTGTGCTGATCAGCAGGGACAGAGGCTGCCTGAGATGGTTTGCTGTGTGTTCCAAGCTTGTGGCTTTCTCTTTTACTCAACTCCTAGCTGAGCACCTATGCCCAGGAGCTCTGCAGCAGGAGGAAGACACGGAATTTGCAAACAATCTCATTGCGACTCTGCATGGGCTGTATATTGAACACTTAGTCATTTTTAATGCTAGCTTCACCTGTTGCTTATCTTTTTTATGTTTTTACCCTCAATGAAACCAAGGAGCCTAGGAAGGCCTCAAGAGATATCCTGTCCTTCAACACAGGGGCTACTGCACACCCAGGTTCTCCACCCAGCAAAGGAGGGGAAGGGGTACACTAGAGAATGAGAAAAAGCAGCAGGAACAGATGGCTAGAGCGGAGGACTTAGGCTTCCTCCTATGCTAATGTTAGACCAGTGGCCCTTAAACTTATTTTAGTGCACTAAAACCTGCACGATAAGGCTTATTTCTATCAGTCATGTTTTGGTTGAGGGTTTGGGGAGGATCTGGGGCTGTCGTGGGACAGACGGTGAGGAAATGGTAGCAGTAAGTTTGGGTACAGTTTGAATAAGCCCCCAGTGGAAGCCTGTGACCTCAGTCCTCTTCCCCTGCTCACCTCTGTTGAGATCCCTGTTTTGTTTCTTAGCTTGACCTTTAGAACAAGACTGTTCAGCGTTGTGGAGAATACTTCCACCTGAGCTCAGGCTTGGCATCCATCCACCAGAGGCATCATTAATCATTTTAATCTTTAATGAGTACCGTGCTCTGGTTTATAGGGATGGCTAAGATCTCGTCCATACTCAAAGGTACACTGTCTAATAACGTAATGAAAAATAACACATCAGAGATCAATTTTATTGAGTCTTAGCTCTTTGCCAGGCCCCTTGCTGATGTTTTGCCTGTGCTGGGTCCTTTGTTAAAACTTTGCACCAACTAGAAAGGGTAGTTGCAACTAATAACCCCATTGTACAGATGAGACATTGTATTAGTGTTTGGTCACTGTGACAAACACCCGAGCAAAATAACTAAGAGGAGGAAAGCTTTATTTTGACTCGTGGTTGAGGTTCGCTCCGTGGTTGGCTGCTCTGTTGCTTTCGGCCTGAGGTGAGGCAGAACATCATGGTGGAAGGATGTGGTGGAGCAAATCTGCTCAGCTTATGGCAGCTGGAAAGTACAGAGAGAGAATGGAAGAGGCTGGGGACAAGCAATAGCCTTCCAGGCATGCCCCCAGCATCTATTTCCTCCAACCATGCCCTCCTAGGAGTCCATTCAGCTACCAGTGGCTTAACCCATGCATGAGGGAAGACCTCTCAGGAGCCAAGGACTTCCCCAAAGCCCCACCTCTGAACCTAGTTGCATTGGGAATGAAGACTTCAACACATGAGACTTTGGGGTACATTTCAGATTCAAACCATAGCATGTGCTTAAAGAGATTATGTAACTTGCATGAGGTGATAGACATAGTACTACATGCTTAGAGATGGGATTTAAGGTCTGGCAGCTGTCTCCAGAATGCTGCTTCTTACCACAGCCCTCTTCTGCCTCCCACTGTGCAGGGATACGCTCATGGGCCACTGGCAGTGAACACAGCCACAGAAATAGACAAACAGCGCTGTGGAGAAGGAGATTGAGCCACCCGTGCATGGAGAGGTCGAGAAGAAAATCAGGAGAGGTGCCACGGAATTGGTGGAGCCTTTGAGGATGAAATGTGTAGGCCAGGAGCATGGGTTCTAGGGACCAAAGGGGCAGCTTGTGCAGGAGTGCAGAGGCACACACTCGTGCCCCTTTGGAGAACTGCGTGCAGTGTGATGCTGGGATAGAAAGTGAGAGCAATTAAGGGTCCAAACATGCTGGAGAGACTCAGTGGTCACATCAGAGCTCTCCTCCAATTCAGTAGCCACTGGACATATGTGGCTACTTTAAATGAATTGAAATTAAATAAAATTTTCCATTCCTCATGCCCAGAGCTACATGCAGTGAGCAGTCACCACATTGGAGAGCACAGGCGTAGACCACACGGCATCGCAGAAAGTTCTGTTGGACAGTGCTGGCAGAAGCATTTCCTGCCCTGGCACAGGTCTGTCTTGTCAGCTCTGCTTGTGTGCACCGTGGCCTCTGAGTGTGTCAGGTGTCAGGGTTGGTTTTGTTTGTGGGGAGGCCCATGTGCTGGCTGCCTAGGCCCACGGTGGAGGGCTTGGCATGCTGGTGTGTGCGGAGAGGACAAGTTGTGCACAGTTGCTGGAGAGATGAGTGCTAGGGACTTTTTTTTTTTTCAACTCTGCTCAGGTCAATATATAAAAATCTCAAGAAATATGTCATTTTCCCTCTAAGCCAGCAGAGATACTGGTTTCATTAAAAAGGCAATGGCAAATCTATTTTTAATTTTATTTTTTATTAAAAAACGCCTTACTGCTTGAGATTCTAATCTCTAACTGAATACTAGGTGTCATTTTCATGTTGCAAATAGCCTGCGCCGCGGTACGCATTGAAGGTGCTTAATAAATAGGATTCGATGCTTTACATTATTGTGGGGACAAAAATAGGTCAAAAGCCTTTCCTTTTTCCTTTTGAGTACAATGTTCTGACTTCCCAGATGGTGAGGAACCATTTAAAACTATAAAGGGGTTTTGATTTAGATAATGGTAACCTTGTTTAATTTTACAAACTTTCTATTTTGTAAAAGGAGTGTGGGTTTTCTTTGAAGCCCGGTAGACAGTTGTTAAATATTTTAGACTTTGTGACCAAGAGAGTCTGTATTGATAGGACTTTTTGTGATTTCTTTCTATGTTTTAAAATAATTTGGAGTACCTGGTCTCAGAAGGGTTGTGCTTCAGTCTTGATTTTGTCTCTTACTATCTGTGATTTGGGGCAAGTGACAAAGCCTGTTCTGGGCATCTCTTGGTTTTCTAACTTAGCATTTCTTCATTCTACTTATTTTCCTCTATACCCACCCTTGAACCCATGCATTTTGGTGATATTTTGAAGGACTTCCCAGTGAGACATGTGACTCAGATTATCCCTGACCATAGTGACTGGCTATAGGGTGGGCACATGGCCTAGTCAAAGCCGTTAAGATGCTGCTGTGCTGCCCAGTGTGGATGTGTGACGTGTCCGAAATACTCATTTTCCTGTTCTGGTTGCCATCATTTCTCACTGTCTTCAGTTCAAAGACTTTTTAGAGTTTCTCTAATGATGTGGCAAGCCTTTTGTAGGAATGGTTGAGAGACACCTTTTTCCGCTGGCCTTAAACCTTCGAGGATATAGCTGTTCCGTCCTGTCTAGATTCTTTCTGGCATCCATCCTTGCCACCTGGGCATCTGAGAGCAAAATGAACAAGAGCAGAGCTGGAGAGGGGGCGAGGAATGGCCAGGAAGTGCTAGATCCACATCAAGTCTTGTCTGACAGGACTTTCAGATTGTAAACCATTAAATCCTTATTTTTCTTAGTTTGATTTGAATTTTTTTTCCTGTCGCTTCAGTTGGAAATCCCCCTTAGAAATTCTATGAAACTTTTGAACATTCAGAAGATGAAAAGGGGGGGGCACAGTAAGAATAATAATACTTGTCTATTACCTAGGCTGTTGCAAGGATAAAGGAAGGTTAATATCCAAAAGCATATGAGAAGTGGTGAAATATTAAATATTGGCAAGGGCAAAAAATGCTAGAGTCTTAATTTAGACTGCATTTGGACTCTTCTTCTAAGAAAGGGCCCAACAATTTAGTTTCCTAGATCGAAGCTAATGGGGGAGATTAAACATTACATCATTCAGTATTTTGCCAGATAAGCTGATTTCCAAAAATAGTTTTAAACGAGCACATGTGTAAAGTTCTTAAAGACTGGATGTAAAAATGCAACAGGATTCTTTATTTTCAGGACCATTTTTTTTTGTTTTGTTTTGTTTCTAGAACTAGAGGCTTCTTTTGCGTGGCTTCTATTAATGTTCCTAGATTTTGCATTGCAAGATGTCCACGAGGTAGGCTTTGGGGCCCATTTGCTGCTGTGCTGGCCAGTGTGGATGTGTGACGTGTCCGAAATACTCATTTTCCTGTTCTGGTTGCCATCATTTCTCACTGTCTTCAGTTCAAAAACTTTTTAGAGTTTCTCTAATGATCTGGTCTGTAAGCCATTCCATAGTTATTTTATAATCCTTATGTGATTATATGGAATGAAGTGTTTTGTTGTTGTTTTTTTGTTGCTGTCATTTTGTTTTGGTACCAGGGATTGAACCCAAGGGTGTTTAACCACTGAGCCACATCCTCAGCCTTTTTTATATTTTATTTGGAGACAGGGTCTCTCTGAGTTGCTTAGGGTCTTGCTAAGTTGCTGAGGCTGGCTTTGAACTCTGAATCCTCCTGCCTCAGCCTCCCAAAGTGCTGGGATTACAGGCGTGCACCACCATGCCCAGCCAGTGTTATGTCTTGTGCAACAGAAAGGGCCTGGACTTTAAGTTTGAATGGACCTGGGTTGGAAACCCTGAGC
The DNA here is from genome assembly GCA_004024805.1 of Geosciurus inauris. NCBI lineage: Eukaryota > Metazoa > Chordata > Mammalia > Rodentia > Sciuridae > Geosciurus > Geosciurus inauris. The sequence continues at coordinate 144,833 of PVHX01001411.1, read as the reverse complement.
CCCCACTGTCCCTGGGTCTGGTGACCCACATGAGGACCTAAATCAGTGAGGGTCTCGATGCCTTGCAGTGGGTTAAATGAGGCGATGGGTGTGCAGGTACACCTTCTACCTGCTAGGCATCAGTAATCACTTTTCTTATTATTTTTTTTCCGTTCATGTAAATGTGTTATTTTAAGGCAGTCAGTCTGGCTCTAGGGAAATTAAGAATTTTATTGAAGGATCTGTCGGCCCCCATAGCATTCATAGTTTAATTCTTGAGGCTACTAAATCTTATTCTCACTGGATGCTCTGTTTTTGTGATCTCTGCACATTCGGTAGATTAAGAACATTCTGTTGGTATGCTAACATGTGGTCATTCATTCATTCATTCATTCATTTGTTCAATATACATAATATGAGGACCATTTCTGAGAGGTATTTAGAGTTTTTTGTTTTTTTCCCCCAGTAACAGCATTGGAACCCAAGGTGTTTTACTACTGAACTGCATCCCCAGCTCTTTTTATTTTTATTTTTTATCTGAGACAGGGTCTTGCTACATTGCCTAGGTTGGCCTTGAACTTGGGATCCCCATGCCTCACCCTCCAGAGTAGCTGGGATGACAGGTGTGCACCACCATGCCTGGTCAGGCGTTATCTTTTTTCCTTTCCAAAGTTCGTTCTTGTTTTTTGGGTGTTTTCCACCTGAGGTTTCACAGTTGCTCCCTCCCTTGTGTGGAATTTTCCATCATGGGTATAGTCCATTCCTTTCATTCTTTTCTGCTTCTGATGCAAGTAAAAAAAAATACAGGGAGGATTGATTTCTGCACCTCCCATTGGGAGACCCAGGAGCCCTTGGGAGAGGGACGGGCACAGACAGCCCCTCAGAAGAGCCTGGAGCAGCTGGAGACCTCCCCCAGTGGGACTGGCTGTGCAGGGTGCAGCTGAGATCCACCGACAGAGGTGTTTCCTAAGTGGCCACAGGACCATTTTTCAAAAGCATTTTTTGGAGATTCTAGTGTTCTGTGACTCTCTGAAGATTCAGTAGAAGAGATTCCAGCAGCCAGCATCCCAGGCTAGAATGTCAGGAGAACCTTGGGATTCAGACCAGGTGGTAAGAGAGAGTAATGGGTAATGAAGGAGAGAGAGCAGGAGTCTGTAAGTTTGCATCAGTGTGTCTTTAGACAGCCCTTGAGCTAAGAATGGCTTTTACATTTTTAAATGTTAAAAAAAAAATGAAAAGAAGAATCCTATTTCATGGCATGTGGCAGTTAGATGAAATTTAAACTTCATTGCCCATCAATAAGCTTGGTGTGCACAATTACTGTCCTCTGTGGTTGTGTTCCCACCACCATGGTGTGCGTGAGTAGCTGCAACAGAGATGTTGGCATGCAGATGGCATGCAGAGCTTAAAAGATTTTCTCTCTGACCTTTTACATAAAAAAGTTTGCAGACTCCTGTTCTAACACAGAGTTTCCTCAACCTGCCCACACTGAAGCTTCGAGGGAAATGACAGCATTTATTCAGCCCACTGGGATAAATGGAAGATGCCTGCTGGCCCAGCCCCAGCACTCTGGAACTCGTTCGTGCCCCAGCCTCTAGGAGTTCCTATTCAGTCCCACCTGTGTGCATTGGATGCTGTCACCTGGGTTCATTCTTCTCTGGGGGTTTCGTGAAGATACCTCATGGACTCAGGTGTGACCTACAGGACTGACTCTCACAAAGGTTTTAACAGTTTACAAATCCCACTCTGCTGCTCTTTTCCTTTTTGTTCTCAGTCACTATTTTTATCTTTCACGATTCATTTGGTCCTGGTCTCTCCATCAGAGTTAGCCTTTCTGCAAAGTACTATAGGCAGGTATGAAGATGGCTGCTGTTAAAAAATAAATAAACTTATATGTGGAATAGAAAGTATCCCACAGCAGCTCTGCCTTTGAAGTGACAATCACAGAACTGGCCACATCCCTAACACCTGCTGGTAGAAATGGACTGCCAGGGAATCCCTGCTCCTGGGCTCAAGGGTGAGAGGTTGACACACTGTGGCCCTGTCGGACTCAGGGCAGCATCCTCTGTATTGGGTGAGCTCTAAAACCTGACCCAGTCAGTGTGACAGTGGAGATCAGTTACTTGTATCTTTGAGAATGTTGACAAGAAACAGAAATAGCTACTTAGTAGCTGGAAAAGGAGCAGAGAGAGGAATTCATTCATTTAGCAAATAATAGCTCTGGTGTTGCTTCTATGCATGATGCACTCATTTAGGGAAATGGAGTTGGCTTCTTGGATATTCTATTTCACAGTAAAAGAATATAGAAAGTTTTGTGGGGTTTTTTTTGGGGGGGGGTGTTCACTGGGGATTAAGTCCAGGGCCTTATGCATACTAAGCACACTACCACTGAGCCACATCTCCAGCCCTAGAAAATAGTTGTTATAAAATTGATATAAGTGCCATGAAGCAAATAATCCAGATTAGTGGGATAGAGAGTAGATGGTAGGAGGTAAGGGCAGGCTACTTAGAAAAGGCCTTTCAGGGCAGGGGACACCTGAACCTGTGCGAGGGCGGGGCATTACAGAGTTCTAGGCATGGAGCACAGCAAGTGCAAAGGTCCTGAGGTGCAAGTAGACTTGGTGTGTTTAAGGGACAGGGAGACACCAATGTGGCTGAGAAGTTGTGGTGGGATCTGAGGATGAAGGCAGGGCCAGGCATGGTAGACATATGGAGCTGCTCAGTCAGTGAGTGCAGAGCTCACAGTCCCCACCACGGTTCCTTGTGCTGCCTGGGTTCAAATGTCAGAGTCTGTGTTGCTCAGTTTCACTATGCTTGCTCTTTTGGGGTTTGTGGGAGGGAGTGCCCTTTTCTTTTCACTGTCCTCAGTGCATTCCAGTGAGCTGCTCTGACATGAGCTCACTCCCTGGAGTCTGTTTCTGGTGATCAGGTCACCATAGCCGATACCTGCAATGTCCCCGGCCTTGTCCCCACGCTACTTTATGGATTCACTTATTTTTTGCTGCAGGAAGCAGGCTGAGCTACACCCTACACAGGTCACTCTCAGACTTTCCTGGTCGTGGATCCCTTCAAGAGGCTGTTGGAATGTGGCCACTCCCCTGAAAGCACAGGTTTGTGCACAAACACAAACACAGAATGGAGTTTTATGTGCAAAATCAAGGGCTTCACTGAATCCCATTTATGGGTCTAGAGTCTTGTTTTGGACCTTGCACGCTCCGGCTGAGCCTGGAACTGACCTTGTTGGGAGGAAGAAGAAGGAGTGATTGCTGACACTGGCCTCCCTTGGGATCTTTCTGCCCAGTGAGCAGAGACAATTCATCCAGAAGCCAGCCTACCCGGAGTGCCTGACGTGTGTCAGGTCTGGGCCAAGAGCTCACGTGCTTGCTTTCCTTTCCATGTCCTGAGAGCCCCCTGCCTTGGGTACTGGAATTTTCCCTACTTAAAGACGGTGGAACAAAGCTTGGGTTGGAGGGATGTGTGCATGCCAGGTGAGCTGCAGAACGTGGCGTCTTGCTTTTATCTACGTTAACAGTGACTTTCAAAGTAGCCGGGCTGCCTAAGCGCCAGCATGTTGGTAGCCTGAGTAAATGAAGGCTTGCAGATATTGCTTGGCCCTCCACTGTCATTTCCCACCCACCATGGTTAGGCAGCTGTGCTGTCCTTGCCTGGGGAGTGCCGGTGCATTTCTGCTTTTCTCCTGCAAGCCAGCCGGTGCATTAGTTTATGTGACCGGGAGGTTCCAGAACTGAAGTCCTGGCAGCTTCTCACACTTGCAGCAGCGCCGTCAATCCCTGTTGAGACAGCACCGTGCTGTCCAGGAGGTGGGAAATCACAGGAGCTTTGCACAGGCTTGCTTGATGCTGCAGACCCCAGAGTGCAGCATTGTAAATGAAAAGATGCCACAGATAGTGCAAACGCTTCTCTGGCAGTAAAATATAATGCTAACACAAAGCCTTGGTAAACATGTGATAGGCACGGATGCATGGCACCCGCTCTAAAGTGACTCAGCCTCATCCCATTTTGTGGGAATTTTCCCTGGTGGAGAGCGCTAGCCATTGTGTGGGTTCTCATCTGGGTGAAGACAAAAGGCATCTGTTTCCTTGAGCATGGTGATTCTTTGAAATAGGTTTGGCCTCCAACTTGAGAGGGAGAAATTTGTATCCTTTCTTTGTTGCCATGGCAAATTAACAGGATGGAAACCTCCTCCAGGGCTTCTGACTTGCTCCTTCCTGATATTTTTGTACACGTAAAGGAAAGTGAAATGAGCGAGTGCCTTTCACCCCAAACAGCCACTTTTATGTTTTGACTCATTCTTGAAAGCTTCGTTTGGCTTCAATATTTATAGTAAAAACTATAGAATAGAATGAAACAATAAATAAATTGCTGATATTCCCACCACTTTCCAATTCTTTCTGAAGGTGAATACATTTATTGGATGGTTCTTTTTCTTCCCTATTTATCTGAATGCTCCATTAGGAAAAGGGAGTTTGTCTCTTTGGGTCACTGTTGTATTCTTAGCACCTCAAAAAGAGCTTAGCACATAGTAGATGCTAAATAAATACTTGTGCTCATGGTGGGTTCTTAGGAAGTAGTGGACAGATCCAAATGATGGACAGATCCAAATTTACTACCTAGTGGCTGAGAGACTCCCATAAGTCACTCACCTTCTTGGAATTCTGATGTTCTCATGGCAAAATGATAACAGTCATGTACCAAGACTGAGCTTGGCCTGGCTTATTAGTTTTCTAGACCTGCCATAAAAAAGTGTCACAGACCAGGGGCTTAAACAAATTTATTTTTTCATCATCCCAGAGGCTAGAAGAGAGAGCGAGGTGTCAGCCATCAGGGTTGGTTTCCTCCGCAGTCTCTCTCCTGGGCTTGCAGACGCCGTCTTCTCCCTTGTATGTGTCTGTGTCCTTATCTCTTCTGGGGACCCCATCAAGTGAGGTTGGGCCACCCTGTTGCCTCATTTTCTTTTTACCTCTTTAATGGCCCTCTTCCTAAATACAATTATATTCTTACTCATTGAAGGTTAGGACTTTAAAGTCTAAATTTTAGGGAGATGCTTCTCAGCCTGTAACTCAGTTTCTGATTTGAATATACCTTGTAATTGGTGGTGTGATTCAGACGTTTAGGTGATACTGAGGGGTTTGAAATCTAATTGAGGAGATAATATAATCAAAGGTTAACAGAAAAGTCAGCTGGCTCTCCAGGCTGATCATAATCTCCTTGATGAGCCTGGTGCTTTGGGGGTGTGGAGTTGACCACATCCTACCCTGACAGTGGGGCATGGTGGAATTGTCCAGAACATGTTTTCCTGTTGAAGGTGATGGGCACTCTGGGGGCTTGTGGAATCACTGTGGCCTGCACTTAGCATCTGAGGGCAGGGGACCATCTCTCAGGCACGTGGTGAGGCATACCCTCTGTGAGGCCTGCCTCCCCGGGCTGGCTTAGTTCACCAGCAGTGGTCTGATAACATGTAGTGCCTATGGAGTCAATACTGTGCACCATGTGCATACCATGCCTCTGTCTGCAGTTTTAGTGACTCCCCCAGGGTCACACAGGGGGATTGAATTTGGACTCTGCTTCAGGCTGTGTTCGTACATGCTGAGCTCTGCTGGGGACCAGGGAAAATGTCCACTTGGTGGTTTGCCCCTGCCAGTAGCAGGTCCGGGGCTGCAGCTTACTTGGCTTATCCCAAGCCCTCTCTGGTTGTGCCATCTTGAATGGCCCTGGCCGACTTCCATCCTGTTGAGTTCTACAACTGAGAAGCTGAGCCACAATCATGAGGCCAGGAGATGGGGTCCTGGCTTCTGTGGTTACTGACCCCATGTGGCTAAGACTCATTCTTCCATTTGTATTTCTGACCTCTGGACTCCAACCCTGGACTATGTTCCTGGTTCCTCCTGTCCTTTAGGAGGGCACACTCAAGGTACATCAGGCTTGGACTTTCTTGTCTGGGGCTTTCACGTGCTTTCTGTGGTTCTAGAGCACAGCTAAGCCAGCTCTGTGTGCCCAGGCTGCCTGGAGCCTGGCCATTGTGGTAGGTGCTGAGACTCAGGCTCCTATTGGGTGCAGGAAGCAACCCAGCAGGGATCTCACAGTATTGTGGGACCCCACATGTGGCGCCACTCACCGGCGGCTTCAGAGGTGTTTGATTCCACAATGCTGAGAGCTGAGTTGGAGTTAGGCGAAAAAAAGGGGGGAGAGCCTGGTGAACAGTGGGCACTGCAGGATGGAGAAGGAGGAATTTTCGAGGGGTGACCTGTTCCTCCACTGCCCAGACACCTGAAGTTTGCAAAGCTGAAGTGGCTGCCTGCAGATTACCCCTGGTCCAGGTTAGGAGGAGCTTCGTGTGCAAAGCCGGACAGCTAGAGCATCACCCTCTTTGAGGATCGAGTCTCTGTGCATGTGAATATGGTGTGGGTGTGTTTGCTTGCTCGGCGCATGCACCTGTGTGTGGGGTTCAATCTTCCAGCACTCTAAGCCTGGACTCCTCGTCTCCAGATGTGTTGCTGTTGCTGGAGGAATAGTGTGTTATTCAGCTTTTTACTGCAGTGATCAAAATACCCAAGAAAAACAACATAGAGGAGGAAAAATTTCTTTTGGCTCATGGTTCGATAGGTTTAGCCATTGGCCAGCCAAGCCTGTTGCTGTGGGCCCAAGGTGAAGCAGAACGTCATGGTGGAAGGGTGTGGAGAGGAGAGCTGCCCTTCTCATGGTGCTGGGAAGCAGAGTCAGAGGGGCAAGCACCACAAGGAGGATTCACCTTTCCAAGACATGCCCCAGTGACTCACCTCCTCCAGCCATGCCCACCTGCCCACAGTTACCACCAAGCCAGTCCGTTCAAGTCAGAGCTTGAATGTAGGAGAGCTTGACTAGGTTACAGCTGTCACAGTCCAATCATTTCACCTTTGACCATTCCTGCACTAACACAGGAGCTATGGGGGGACACCCTACATCCAAACCAGAGCAAATAGGAAAACAGAGGCAGAGCAAGGGTGCTCATGTGACCCCAATACAACATAACATGGCATTTGTGAGAAACTCTCAATGAATCTTGTCACTCTTTGCTTAGAATGCTGGACAATATGTGAGCAATATCATCACTACCACCATCCTCATCATTATCAGCATTACTTTGGACTGAATGTTTACACCCTCACCCCCCAAAAAATTTCTTCTGTTGAAAACTAGTCCCCAGTGTGATGATAGTAGGAGGTGAGGCCTTTGGAATTTGATTAGTTCATAAGGGTGATATTGTCATAAATGGAATTAGTGCTTTAATTATAAAGAGACCCCAGAGAGCTGCCTTGCTCTTTTGCCATGTGAGGACACTGCTAGAAAGTACCATCTGGGAACCAGACACTGAATCTGCTGCGCCTTGGCCTTGGACTTCCTGACCTCCAGAACCTGAGGAGTAACTTTCTGTTGCAGATAAGCCACCCAGTGTGTGGTGCTGTCTGAAAGCAGCCTGAATGCACAGAGAATCATCATCACCATTGTCGTGATCATTATTGTCGTCTCTTGCTTGTGTAATGCTTTCATGGACCAACACTTACTCCTTATGCTTCATGCTTCATTCTCATAACAACTGTGGGAGTTGATTTTTTACTACGGTCCTCATTCTACCTTTGCATAAACTGAGGTATGGAGATGCTGAGTAAGTTATCCAAGGTCACACAGCTGAGGAGTGGCAGAGCCGGAATTCAAAACTAAGCCATCTGGCCCTGGCATCGGCTTTGAACCATTTCCTGCTTCTCACAGCAGAAACGTGTCTCTGACAATTTCCACACCTGGGAGCTGGAAGGAGGAAAGAGTTGACAGCAGCCACTCCCTGTGTCTCAGCAGCTGTGCAGTGTAGTGTCCTCTTCTCCTCAGGACTTGCCTGTGCTTTATGTTGTGATTAGACATGGTTAGCATTTGCTCACGGCAGCCTCTTTCTGTAAACTTCCAAGGTGGAATATCCCTTGAAGAGGAGGTGGCTGTGGATCCAGGCCCTGAGTGTCAGGGTAGGGGCACACAGCATCGCTTTAATAAATGAAATGAAAAGCAAGATTGGCTTCTGGCCTGAAGGACTTTGCTGGCTGGTGGACAAATGGTATGTTCCATCTGTCATGGCCACAGAATTCCTCATCTCTCACAGCCGTCGTTTTGCCAAAGCACTTTTGCAAGGAGATTCTCCGTCTCCTCTCCTTGGACAAGGCATCTATGATCTAAAGCAGGGACATTGCCTGCCTCTTGCCTTCCCCCTCATGGGGAAGTGTGGTTTCTCTTCAGGACATCTGGAAGCTCCATGGCTGGGAACAGGTTAAGTCCATCCAGGCTGCCTGCTGAGAACCTGTCCCCCTGGATCACTGTTGACTTTAATCTTCATTATCTTGAATGACAATGCTGTCAGCACCCAGGAGGGGTCCTTGAACAGCCAGATGGTGGCTGGATTTTTTCTGCTAGTCATCAGTTTTCACCCGCACAGGTGTAAGGGGGAGGAGTTCTTTAATATATTCCTTGAATTTTCCACTGTTCAAGCATGTTCCTCCAGGAACCTTTAACATGACTATTAAGGCTGGGAGAATGCCAGAGAGGTAAGGTAGTGGATTCATCCACTCAATAAATATTTATTGAGCACCTACTATGTGCCAAGAACTATACTAGGCATTGGGATACATGGATGAGCAAAGTCCCTGTCCCAGGGGACCTTATTTTCTATGAATCAGGAGGTATGGAGTGTGTCAGGTGGCCTGAGTGCTGAGAAGGAAAAATAAAGCAGCAGTCACCTTAATATTTCAAGGCAGCAGAGACTGGCTGGGCACATGTGACAGGTTGGATATTGTTTTTGGAAAAGACTATTTAAAGTCTCTCTGAGAAGATAGTTCTTCATCTATCTCTGAATGAAGTGAGGGAGCAACCACTTAGATAAGTGGGCAAGAGCATTCCAGAGAGAGAGGCCAGCATTACAAAAGCCCTGAGTAATAAGCTTGATTAGCAAGGAACTTGGGTGGCTAGTGGAGAGTAACACCATCATTTCATGTGCAGAGAATGTTTTTTCTTTCTCTCTCTCTAGTATGATTTCTCATTCATTCAGTAGTCCTTTACTGAGGATGCCATTCATATCAGGCACTAATACTTAGGGAGTAGAAATCCAGACAAAAGTGTGTTCTTTAGGGGAAGCCCATGGGATTCTAGGGGCTGTCATTGATGGTACCTCTGGAGTTGTCTTTCTCGACATTCACTTTGTTCTCCTTTCTCCTTCATTGCCAAGCTTCAAAGAAGAGCCTACAGCCAAAGTTTTCACTTTCTTAGCTTGGCCATCAGAGGCTGGCTTCTGTCCCACCAGCTGCCGTTTGTGCCGCTGGTAACCTCGCTGTGGGAGCTGAACCCTATCCCTCTGTGCTCCTTTCTGAACTCTGTGGTGGACTTTCATGTTCTTGACCATCTCCTTCCTTAGAGCCTCCCTCTCTGCACTTCCTATAAGGGGACTCCTGGGGACTGGCCTGCTCTGTGAGCACTTATCCCCGATCACCTGCATCACTATCCTCCTACCTTCCAAAGGCAGGTCACCTCCAGGCTGTGTGGCTTCTTCTCCTGTCTGAACTCACTCCTTTGGTTGTGGATACACTCACCCACCTACCCTGCCATCACCTTCAGACTTACTATCTCAAATTCAGAACTAGTTTTCTCTCTTCTCGTAGTGACCTGCCTGAACACCCCACCTCAATCTGTGAATGGTGTTTTTTCCTCTTCTGCCACCTCATGTCTTTTCATCTTCAAAAAATAATAGGAATTCTCCAGTACTGTCTCTAATACTCATCCTCTTTGTTCCATTTCTGCAGCCTTCCACCACCAGGTCCTCACTATGCTTTGGGTTTGGCATGTCTCCCAAAGCTCATGTGTTAGGCAGAATAACCGTGTTCAGAGGTAAAATGTCTGGCTCATGAAGGCTCTGAATTCATCAGCAGGTTAATCCATTGATAGCTAAGAGTACCACTGGGAGAAGGGACCTTGTTAGAAGAAGCAGATCTGTGGGTCATGCCTTGGAAGGATTTATCTTGTTCCTAGCCTCCCTTTCCCCTTCCTTCCCTCCTTCCCTCCCTTCCTCTGTCCTTCCTTCCTTCTTTCTTTCCTTCCTTCCTCCCTCCCACCCTCCCTCCCTCCCTCCCTCCTTCTCTCCTTCCCTCTCTTTTTCTTTCTTTTGTTCTCCTCTGTCTCTCTCTTTCTCATTTGCCATGAACTGAGCAGCTTTCATTCACTCTGTCCTTCATGATGTTTCTGCTTTGGAGTCAGCCAGCCATGGAATAGCCCCTACAAAATTGTGGACAAAAAGAGATGTTTTCTCTTCTAAGTTGTGCTTGTCAGATATTTTGGTCATAGTGATGCAAAGCTAACACAAAAATTGGTACCAACTGTGGAGTTGTTGCTGTGCCTATACCCAACAATGTGGTTAAAAGCCTTTGGGACTGACTTATGGGATGAGTTTGGAAATATCTGGAGATACAGGCTAGAGAAGCTTTAAATTGTTTCAAGCCGAGCTTAATGGGGAGTTCTGGTGGGAGCTCCAAAGACCAAAATTCTGATAGGAATGTGGACAGTAAAGACTGTGCTCATGAGGTTTCAGATAGGAATGAGGACTTTGTTGGGAATTGGTCTAGAGGCCACACTTGTTAAACTCTGACAAAAATTTTTTCTACATGTCCTGAGACTTTGTGTGAGGATGAATTTAAAGGTGACTGGCAAATTGATCTGGCAGAGGAAATTTCAGGATAGCACAATATTCATGGCAATGGCATAGATATTGATGGCTGCTTTTAGAGAATTGGGAGCAAAAGGAAGACTGAAAACATCTGAAAAATCTGCAGCTTATCCAGAAAAGCTTGTTTAAAATTGGGGCCAAAGTAGTTGTGGTTGCTGAAGAGATTACTGCCACTAAAGAGAGGCCAAGTATTTTTCACAGTGATGCTAGAAAATTTGCTTTGAGGGCACCTTAGGAATCAACACAACCACACCCATGGCAGGCTCAAGGGTATAAAAATGAAACTTGTTTGAAAGACTTTAAGAGGAAACCTTGCAGGTGTCCTGCATCACAGAGCCACTTAGGAAGTTGTTTACCAGGATTTCTTTCATGGTGCTGAACTACCCAGACACTCACAGTCCACTTCAGCCATCGTCCAAGGGAGGCTGGCTAATGATTAGCAGACTTTGGCATTGTTCACGTGGTGCTGGTTCTGCAGGAATGCAGGATGTTTGAGTTAAGCAGTCATGAAGGCTTCTGCGGAGATTTAAAAGGAAGGTCTGGTAGGCTTGGCAAAGTGTAGCAGGGTTGGAATCCTGAGAAGGAATCTTACAGGATGATGTGTGAAGCTGTGAGAGTGAAGCTGAAGCTGCAATAGAGACTCTAGGAAGTTAAAGATGTCAGAAATGTGGGGCATCTACTGAGGAAAGCTGCAGGAGTTAAGCAGAGCCAGCCCAAGAGAAAGGCCCGTTGGGCTGCAGCCAAGCAAGACCATTGTGTGTAGCTGCCAATCCTTTTGGGACTCATGTCTCCCCACCATGTGCCTTGAATGCTGGGCATGAAGCTACGGGACTTAGTATTTGCCCATGTGGGTTTCAGTCTTGATTTTATACCCCTCTTTCATTTTATGCTTCCATTTCTCCCTTTTGGAATGGGAATGTTCACTCTTCCATTGGATATGGCTTGTGTGTAACTTGTTTCTTCTTTTTCCTCTAGGGCTCAGAACTTAGAGTTTGCCTGAGTCTCAGGAGAGACTTTGAACTTGGTTTTCTGAGCAATGCTGGAATTGTTAAGACTATGGGGACTTTTGGAGATAAACAATGTATTTTTCACTGTGATATGGGCATGAGCTTTTGAGGGCCATGGGCGGAATATTAGGTTTGGATCTGGGATGACCCCCAAAAGGTCATGTGTTGAGCATGCAGCACTCTCCAGAGGTGAAATGATCGGCCTATTAGGGCTCTGACTTCATTAGTGGATTAACCCATTTGACCAGTTGATTCATTACTTTGATGGATTTGATAGCTGAATGGCCTGCTGGGAAGTGGGATCTATTGAGGGTGAGACAATCCCTGGGGCTGTGCCCTAGAAATGCTTATCTTTTCCCCAGACCTTTTTGCTTTCTTTCTCCTTCCTTGCTGCTGTGAGCTGAGCCGCTTTCCCCAGCGTGCCCTTCTGCTGTGGTGTTTCTTACGTGGAGCCAGCTGACCATGAACTAAACCCTCTGAAACTGTGAACCAAAATAAGCCTTTCCCCTAATAAGTTATTTTTGTCAGGTATTTTGGTCACAGTGATGCAAAGCTGAATAACACAGTCCTCCTTAGGACAGTGGCTTTTCAAGTATGGTCCTCATACCAGCAGCCTTACCATTACCTGGGGCCATTTCAGTGATTGCTGTCCCTGACCCCCATCCAGATCTACAGAATGTGCCGCTGGGGCAGGCCTGGCGGTCTGTGTTTTAATGAGCTGTCCACTGGTTGTGATGCACCTAAGGCAAGGACCACAGAGCTGGCTGCTGGGCCCCCTTCCTTCCCTGTCTCTGTCACTTATGCCCTCAGCTCCAATCAGCCACACACTGTGAAGTCCTCCTCCTTTTTGTAAAGAACAGCTCTATGCGGACTCTCGTCCTTATGAGATCCCTTCTGTGACGCCTGCGAAGGCCCCAGTGGGACATGTGTGAGTTCACATTGTTCAGGAGTGAACCCAGGTCAGAACTCTTGAACTTCTTATTTCTACTCTACTAACTCAGAAGTTGCTTTTTAAATTTTTTCCCCTGTAAACTACATCCCTTTGTAGGGATGTGGCTCATTTTATATAGTCATTGTACCAAAATTTAGACATGGTGGGTATTTTGGGGGCAGGGGAAGATGTGGATAACAATATTCTTTTCAGTGAACTCTTTTCAATGTCCTGAGAGAAGCCATGGTTTACAGTAGCTTTTCTTTGCTAGGCTGGGTCTTCTGGGTAATCCTGGGCAAATCACTTTTTTTCTAGGCTTCTTTTTAGTTGGAGGCAGATGGGATTAGCTGATTTCTAAGGCTACTTCCAGCTTGGGCATTCTAGGTCTGTGTCTCTCATTCATCTGTTTTGAAAGGTTAAATTGTGTGTGTGTGTGTGTGTGTGTGTGTATGTGTTATATGTACACATGTCCCTTTGACATGTACATGTGTGTGCAATATATATTAACTTATTTTCTTAAAACGAGACAAGAAGATTACTAGTAGGCCAAGCAGATCAGGTCCTGATGCCTAGCACCTGTACGTTACCTTTTTTGGAAATAGGGAAGGACCCTTTTTTTATGTGATTTAGTTAGTGGTCTTTAGATCTAGAAAGAACCAAGGATCATGATCTGTGTGGATCCTAGAGGCCTCCACACATGTCCTTGTAAGAGGGACATCAAGGGGACATGGGCAGGGAGAAGGTGAAAAGGGCATGTGGCTCTGAGGCAGAGAGTGGAGCCATGCAGCCAAGGAATGCTGGCAGCACTGGAGCTTGGAAGAGGCCAGGGACCGATTCTCTCTCTTCACCTCTCCTGGAGGGAGCGCAGCCCTGAAGTGTTGGGCTCAGGGCCTCCAGAGCTGTGCGAGAATGTGTTCTTGTTGTTTTATTCCATGGCAACTGTGATATGGAAGATACAGGGAATTTTACCACAGTTAAAAATCATGGTTCCAAAGAGCCGAAGAGCGAGAGGTGGGAATGTGGCTGTTGACATGTGTCCTGGGCAGCAGGACGCTCTGCCTGGGCAGCAAGGTGCACTGTTGGGTCATCCCTCCCCAGCCCTACTGGGATGGCTGCCTCTGTCTCAGCCTCTGCTTTCGTCCGCCTGGGCAGCACCCTCTGCTGCCCATCACAGCTTCCTCCTATCAGGATGCTGGCCCACAGCCACATCTGCTGTTTGGTTCTCTTTCCCGGCAGCTGGGGAATTCAGCAGGTTCAGTGTTGGAGTTGGGATTGATGGGTGGTGGGGAAAACCACCCTGAGCTTTGTTTCCCTTTCCTCTCACTGTTCTCTATGTGGAGGTCTGCTAGCTATGTGTGTCCTGAAATGCACAAAGTGGCATGTCACTTCCTTCACAGTGGCAGTCATTTGAGGTCCCTCCATAGTGCTTCGGCTCTCTGTAGAATAGACTTGGGGACTGTTGGGAGGCTTTGTCACTGTGTTACCCATTGACTGATCAACTGTTAAAACCACAGAGAACATTTGAAGGGTGGTTCCTAGAGATGGCTGAGTTCATTTTCCTCATCTTGCACAGAAAAAAACAAAGACCCAAAATGTTGTCTCTGGGATGTGCTACAGAAGAATGTGACATTAGACTTGGTCCTGGCTACCCACCCACCTCTGTCCCCACTCCTCCAAAACTCTGCTAAAATGCACTGGTAAACAATAGCTGTCCACACATCCAATTTTATAAACAACTAACATTTACTGAGGCCATACTATGTGCCAGGTACTGCTATTAGCACTTTTCCTATATTGCATCATTTAATTCTCATTATAACACTAGGAAGCAGAGGCTGTTATTAGTACAAGTGTTTAGACTTTATAATTGGACAGAGCTTAAATTCCATAGCCATCATTAGCTAGTTAAATTTAAACCTAATGTGTGAAATGGGGGTAATATGGCCTCACAGAGGCCCTCAAAGGATGTTTATAGGTAAGAGGAATAAACAAGTGAATGAATAAGTCAGGGACTCAGGGAAATAGATGTAATTAAGAAATGTTGGTCAATAAAATGATTGCTAAACCCAAGCCTAAACTTGCCTAACTCAAGTTCAACTTGGGCCTGTCACATCAAACTTTTGGTTCTATCATTTTCTCGTCTGCAAAATGAGGATGATACTGTCTACCTTAAAGGGTTGCTCTCAGGTTAGGTGGGACAATAGGAAGTGCTGCTGTGGTTTGGCTGTGCGTGATATTTCCTTGTACATATTCCTTCCATCTGCCCTGAGGTCCCTGCCAGAGTCAAATGGATGCTGGCACCATGCCATTAAATTTCTTGGACTGTGAACTAAATGAACCTGTTTTCTTTATAAAATTAATCTGCCTCAGGTATTTCATTATAGTAACGAAAAGCAGACTAATATAAGTACCTGACCCAGTGCTCCAAATGATGCCTTTAGGTTTGTGAACATTCAATATGTGCCAGCAATTATTTATCAGCTGGCATTTATTTGACAGGGCACAGGAGGAACGGACTGTCACTAGGTAAGTGGGTGCTCACGGGTAACTCTGAAGATCTGTCCTTTAAATAGGACAGCAAAGAGGCATGAAGTGCAGATGACTCAGTTTGAACATCTTGCCCCCAGAGGGCAGCAGAAAGCTCTGCCCACAAACAAGTCAGGCTGGAAAATTCCTCACTAAGAGGAAAGCACAATGGGCAGAAGGAGCCGTTGGCTGCATGTGGAGGCACCCATCCACGGTCAGCCACGTATGGAGATGAGTCATTGGTGCTATCCTCAGGTGTGGAGGCTAAGGCTGGAGAAGGCATCCTGGCACTGGGCCTCTGACGGAGAGGGTGAGGCTGTCCTCTGGGAGAGGATTGGGCCTCCTTTCCCTTCCCAGTTGCAGGTTCCGTGTAAACAGGGCCAACCGTTGTAATTATTTTCTCCTTACTATGTACAGCAAGATGGTTACCTTGGATGAATATTTATTGATCTGTGCTCTGTACCAGGCTCTGTGTTAGGTTGCAGGGAGACATTAAGAAAACACATAGTCTCTGTCCTTGGGCAGTTTACAACTCCTAGGAGACACAAGCAAGGAAGCCAGCAACGACAGGTGTCCCTGGGTGCCGTGGAGTGTTACACACACGTGTGTGCATGTGCAGCCTTTGGACAGCTGAGGTGTGTGCTGTGGTCTCGGGATAAGCTTGTGAGTTTTTCTTGTTGCAGGGCTTCTTGACTCATGAGCCATGAACTTACTGTTTTCTCTTATACCATTTCTGTTTGCCTGGATGGACTATGTTATACTGTTTATATGATCAACTCCAATATCTCTTGGATAAAATAAAAATAATAAAATCTATTTCTTAGCTATACAACACATTCACATGAAGGTGGATGGTAGGTGGGTGTGTGGTGGGGAGTATTCTGTTCCATGTTACTCATATTCTGGGACCCAGGAGGCTCCCACTCATATTCTGGGACCCATGGATCCCTGTGGCCAGGGAAGGTTGGAAGCTAGCGAATCTCCTTCTAGATCCTACAGGCTTTTTCTCACTGTTCATTGGCCAAAGCAAGTCCCATGCACTACTGTTTATTTCCTGGAGGCCAGGAAGATCACTCTGACCTGGGACTGGAAAGATCTGGACCAGGGAGTTCTTGACAGCTTTAATGACTTCCAGGTCATACTGACAAGCTCTGCCTTTGAATTCATCCTGGGTCTTGGGTCGCTGCATGAAGCAGAGACACATACCACCCTCCTTCACTGTTCCCAGCATATTCATTCTGTGAGTGCAGAATAACCATTGTGAGTAATGATGCACTCTTGGGTCTGTTCAGCCCGCTCTAGCTAATGCACTGCTCTTCCTGTCTAATGATGGTCGTGATGAGTAAATAATGAAAACTTGCAAAAATACCCACTATGGGATCTGGCAGAGGGCCTAGCAACATCACAGGCATTTAATTTTTTTCTCCCTTTATTTTCTCCTGTAGCATTTTGATTCACCTCTTTAAAATGATAATGTATCAGGTATCAGCTTCCCCACCATGTTTAATTATGCTTTATCCTCATTCATCCTTAGTTATGATTAGTTATTCGAAATTATCAGTGGCCAGCGTTCATACGTCAAACATAAAGTGCTTTATATGCAGGGTTTTCTATCATCCTTACAATAATCCTATAAGGTAGTTAGTGTCCCTATATTATAAGGATCTAAGGCTCAGAGGGGTTAGATGTTCTAGCCAAGGTCAAAACACTAATAAATGTTAAGACAGGGCTTGAATTCAGAGCTGATATTCTAACTCCAGGGTTGAGATTCTCATCCTGCCCGAACCAGGACCATCTTTTCTCCCAGACCTGGTCCTTCTCCTGGTCATTGTCTCACAGGTTGTTGCCCAAGCTGGTCTGTGTGGATCCTCCCAGGCTCCTCCCTCTCCTGCACTGTCTATCCCAGCACCCTGACAACAAGCACTCGCGCCCCACCCCACATCCACTGTGGAAGTTTATCCTGCTCCCTCCACACTTCCCCTCTCATCCTTCTTCATGCTGCTGCTTGAGATTCACGCTGTCCTGTCAATCCCCCAAGGCTCCTCTGCACCCCGATGGTCACCCCACTCAGGGCACCCGACACCCTGCAGTGATGTGGCTGATTTACTCATCTGTTTCACTGCCCTAGACTGTACGTTCCCTGAGGGCAGGCGCCTATTTTCATTGTCCCTGCGTCTATGCCAGGATTTTATTGTCCCCAGGAATGCTGTCTGCCCTTCTGGGATCTTTCTCTGGTTAGGAATCTCTCACCGCTGGGGGTTGCCTGACAGGTACTATGGCTATAGCTGAGACTGGAATTCAGAGAATCCTGGTTTCATACACAAATGTTCTCCTCCACTGCATAAGCAGGTTAGTTTGCTGTCTTCTCCCAGTCTCAATGACTCATCATAAAGTGGCTGTAGGGCTGGGGGAGCTGATGAATAAAGCCTGAGTCAGTGCCTGGTACTTGGTAGGTGGTTGTGATGGCTCTGTATCTGTGGCTTCAACAGCCATAAGCCACAGGTTCAACCAACAGGGGATCAAAAATATTCTGAGACAAACAAAAAGCATCCTTTGTGCTAAGTATGTATAGACTGGTCATTATTTCTAAACACTGCAACATAGCAACAATTTGCACAGCATTTGTACTCTGTAAGGTATGACACGAAACCTAGAGAGGATGGTATAGGTGTGAAATACTAGACCATTCTATGACTCAAGTATCAGTGATTTTTGCATCCACAGGGGTCCTGGACCAAGCCCGCAAAGACGCTAAGGGACAACTGTACTTTGTCTCCATCCCAAATCGAGCTCCGAGGGTACAGGGCCCATGCCTCATGCTTCTCTTCCTTTCCCCACCATGCCTCAGGACATAAGCCATATCTGATAAATGTTTGATTAGGAATTGAAGACCAGCAGGAAAGTGAGCTGAAGGCATTTAAGAAGCTTTCTTTCCAAACACCCACATGAAGAGATCCAGGAGCGCGTGCAGAAGGAGCAGGGAGCAGGGGAAGCAGGCAAGACAACTCCAGAGGGTGCCGTGTGCCCTCCCCAGCCCCATCAGTGTTGACGAAGCCCGTATTTCTCCTGGTGGGAAGGAGCAGGTGTTTGTATATGTATATGTGCACATAAGAGTTCAATTTTCGATACATGACTGGAATTTTCCAACAATCATGAGGGTGATGGACAAGGAAAAAAAAAAATAAGAGGAGAGGCGTTGGACTGAAAAGCCTGCCCAAACAATCAGGCACTTTAAAAGAGTATGTGGGAGGAAAGGGAGGCTACAAACAGCAATGTCCCAATTACCCTGTTCTGTGTAAGTGACTTCTTTTTAGGGAACCAAAGCCCTACTGTTTCTGTTACTAAAACACTGAGTTTTGACTAAGTGTAAAGGAACTCCCTTGCTCTCGTAATCCATACAATAAATAGAGTCTGAATTTTTCCTAATGATCCTGGTTAATTATGCAGCTCCAATGCTGGTGTGGTGCCTGCCACACACACTGTGTGGCTCTACATTTTACGAGGCTGCAACAGTGTTACGTGTGCCCTTGGGAGCTGCAGAGGTGTCTGGGCCACTGGCCCTCTGTGATGGCTCCAGTCTAACACAGCCTGAGCTCTTCCGGCTGCTGGCAGACTTGGCTTTCTTGTAAGCCCCCCATTGGTCACACTGACATTTCCGTCCACCTTTCTGGCCACCGTCAGCAGCCCATTCAAATGCTCTATTTGTTAATCCAAACAGTTAAGGAATTCACATGTTGTCCTCTGCCTGTGACACCTGTGATTTCTCACCTGGGGACGAGCAGCGGGGGGAAGACCCACATTGTGGCTGCTGCATTCCTCCGGCTAGAACAGTCAAGTGGTTGTCCTCCCTGCATGGAGGCTGGATGTCATCTCACCTAGTACCCAGAGGTGGGCAGCAGCTTGTACTCTATACACAGGCTGGTGCACAGGGGGAGAAACTGAATTTCTTGGCAATGAATAAATTTCCTTAAGGCCGCGGGGATCACATGTAGGGTAGACAAGATTCAATTCAGTTTGTTCTTTCCCCTATGAGACATGTGCAGGTATGGGTGGGAGGCGTGGACTTAAGGACATTAAGTAATTACTGTGAGTAATTAAATACTTATGAAGGAGGAGTGTTTGAGTGCAAGATAATGAATGTAGACTCTTAGGTGATAGGAAGGGCTGGCGCTGGTCCTGGGAGGCTTGGCGGCAGGGCCCTGGCATCAGGAAGATCAAGGACTTGGCAAGCCAGTGGTATAGTAAGTAGCGCTGGACAGTGGTCAGGGTGGAGTGGGAAGATGCAGTTTATGTCAGAGTGTGCAGTTCACAGTCACTCAGGGCATTCATTCACGGGCATGGAAAAACCTCATCTTTGAGCCCTGCCTGCATTGTAGAATATGGCATTGATGGACAGCCTCGTCCTTGTGTGGCCCTGGAAGGAGGTATAATGAGGGATGACCGAGGCATGGGCAGAATTTGCTGTTGTGGTCCATGCTCCCCAATTACAAAGAGCATAGAAGTTTCAGTGAACTTGGAGGTTGCTTGACGGCTGGGTTCCTGCTGCTGGGGAGATCTTCTGACTCTATTGTCTTTGGTTGGGTGGTCTTTGCAGTTGTCTTTGAGCATGGGGAAGCATCATGTTGTGAGTATTTACTGAGCACATACCACATGCCCAAGTAATTAGGGCCCTGGTCTTGGGACAGTGGTGGGCAACAGGAGTGAGCTGTGACCTGCAGCATGAGCCACAATCTAGTCATGGAGGCACTAATGAGGCCTGTGCCACCAGAGGGGGAACACAGTGCACTGAGTTCCCAAAGGGAGGGAGACCTGGACTCTCATCCTGCTGAGACCTGTGCTCCTCAGACGAGTCCCTGAGCCCCGGGTCCTTGGGTGTCTCATCTGTTCAAAAATCAACACGAGGCGCAGGTGAGGGTGCTTTTGTTTTCATTATTTAGTACGTATTTGCTGTGTCCCATCTGTTGGGGTCCATGGGCACGAAGGGTAGGATACAGAGCTGCTGCCCTCAAGAAGCCGAAGGAAGGAGATTGACACCTGCAGGGGAGAGACGGGCTTTCCAGGCTGCCACCAGGTACTGACGCAGCACCTCCCTTGTGCCAGGGGCGTGCTGGCGCGCAGCCCGCCTACCCGCCCCAGCCGACCCACTCCTCTCATCTCCTTTATCCATTCAGAAAATATTCAATGCACCAGGCTCTGGGGAGGCAACCGTGAGTTGACACATTCCCTGTCCCCAGGGAGTATGCCTCTCCTTGGAGCAACAGAGTATAAAAAGTAAGCGAATATGATTTCAGTGGTGCTGAACTCTTGCGAGACACAACTGCTTGACAAGGCCAGAGCCCTGTGGAGGGAGCAGGAGCCATCAAGTGCCTGGGGACCAGCACCTATTAACACAAGGCGGAGATGAGAACCATCTTGTTTTCCATAGCTGAGAAGCTTAGGCTCAGACCTTGTCTAGCACACTTGATTTTGGAGCTGGGATCTCTGCTGAGAAAAGGCCCTTCTTTCCCTGAATGAAGCTGCCTTCGGCACCACGCTGCTCTTCCTCCCTCCCTCTGTTCCCCCTCTCCCTCCTTCAGCTTCTCCATCTGTCATAAGTGGATAATGATTTTGTCCTACCTTACCGCTGACCCCCTCGATAATATTGACCTAGCAAGGAAGTTGTAAGGCATAACTAATAAAAATGACAGTGAAGCATTTGCCCATAGAAGATGGGCTGCTGCATGCTAATACCAGGAGAGCCCATCTGGGATGCGAGGGCAGATTTATTAGGCAGCTGTTTAGCCAGCATGATTTTTCTGCCCCCAGCTTGACAGGGCCGCTGAGCCCAGATCCAGCAGCTCTGTCCTCTGGACTTTTCTCTGTTACCTTTCTATGGTTCCTGCTTATGTGGATTTGGTGACCCTGTGACAACTCAAAAGCCCTTTTGCCTTATGAATTGGGGTTGGCAGTCAGAGGAAATGGTGGGATCTGCACTAAAGGTCTTCAGGTCCAGAGAGAGGAGAGAGATAGGTGAGTGATGGGTGCAGCCAGCAGCAGAAACACCTGAGACTGATACCCAGGCACAAGCAGCTCCTTATCTCCGGTGGAAGGAGAGAAGAGGTACTCAGGAAGTATCCACAAACAGTGACACCTGGCCCACTTCCGGAGATGTCCACTGCAAGGTTCAAGAGCTCAAACTCTGGAGGCCAGCTGTACTTTCCAGCTCTTAGACCTGGGATAGGTTAATTTTACCTGTCTGTGGTTGTAAATTGGGGTGGAAACACTGTCTACCTCTTGGGAATATTCAGAGCACAAAATGAATTAATATTTGCAAATGGCTTGGAACAGTATCTGATCTCTAAGGAGGTGTCAGTACCCACAAAGGCCCTCACAGGGAGTGCACTTTCAAAGGGGCCCAGGTGGAATGAGAGGCTACAGACAGTGCCAGGCTGTGAAGAAACTGGTATGACTGGCAAAGAAGAAATTCCAGGGAGGCCTCTGAGCCTGCAGTGCATATATTTGACTAGACACATGCACATGCTTGCACGCAATACATACATACATACATACATACATATTTACATATGCATGCTTATACATACCGTCATGTGTGTGTGTATATCACTCACACAGTGTGGTGGCTGTAGGGACGGTGTGCTGGGTGAGGTCAGGTTGAAGTGAGTAACTTGAGTGATAGAGGCACTTGGAGGAAGCTGGCAGTCCATCACGCTATCCTTTCCTGGAGAGCATACTGGAGCTTCAGATGATTGAGTAAGAGATAGTACTGTGTCTTGGAAAAGATACTAATTTTGGAGGCCTGGCTTAGAATCTTGGCCCTGACATGTCCATTGGTCTATCTGCCTGCTGTGAGTGTTTGTGTCCCCCAAAATTCATACATTATAATCCTAACCCCCAATGTGATGGTATTGGGGAAGGGTCTTTGGCAGATGCTCAGATCATGAGGGCACAGTTGTCAGAAATGGGCTTGGTACCCTTACAAAACAGACCCCAGGGAGATCTCACACTCTGCCACCATGTGAAGACTGTGGCCATCTGTGGACCGGGAAACAGCTCCTCATCAGATACTGAATCTGTTCTTGCACCTTCCAGTCTTCAGAATTTTGAGCAAGAAATATCTGTTGTTTATAATTCCCTTGGTTTATGGTATTTTGTTACAGCAGCTCAGATGGACCAAGATACTATCTAGGTATCTGTTGAGAAGCCGCACTAGCTCCTGAGTGTGAAACTGGGTATGGACACCCAATTGTCCAGATAGTCCTTTGGCTCCTCACTTCTTCCCCAACAGACCACAGGGGGCGCTTGCTGAGCCAGGCCATGGGCTCCCATTACTTAGACCTGTTCTGCTTGTACAAATAGTGCAGGCATCCAAACACCAGGCCAGCGTTTATGTGCTCATTTGATGAGAAAACTGATTGTAAGAGAGAAAGTTTGGAGATAATTGGGCTCTGGAGGGTTGCCTGGTTTCAGGAGGTGATAGTTTCATAAGAAGAGCTTATGATGATCTGTAGATGGCCACTCTCCTGAATCCCTGACTTCCAGAGCTGCCTGTCAGGGCCCTGGTGCTCTGCAGAAGTGCAAGGCCCCGCTTAGGCATCTGCCTGGGTGTGAACAGACACCCTCCTATGCTGCCTGGCGTTGTCTCACAGGAAGGCAGAATTCAGTCTCTTGCTTCAGTTTTTTTTTTTTTTGAAACTTCTCTTTCTCACGATTCTCCAGTGCCTTCCAGTTGCAGGCCCGTGTATGAATCCCTGGGCTGGGTTGACAGAGTCGCCTACCCTTTGTGTGCTGAAATTCCCAAGAGTAGGTCTTGGATAAATCCTTGACTTCCAGGGTGGAAACTACTGTTAAACGCCAACCACTCCTCCACTTGTGGTAGGACAGGCAAAGGCGTCACTGTGCATTTTCTCCTATGGCAGATTCTCCCGGCATGAGAAAAGGAACATAATTGGAAAATGGGCAATATCCACAGAGCAATTACTGAGCCTGTTAATGAGGTTTATGTGGAGGCTTCCAGTGAATTAATGAAGAACAATGATTTTGGCGGTCATGTGCAACAGCTGGACAGCTTGATAAGGGAGCAGACTGCAAGAGCCCTTGGCTTAGATAAGGTGATGAGGGCCGATGGAAATTCTAGCACCTGCTAGCCCCTTCTTCAGCTCTCCCTTGGTCTCGCTGCTGTCCTGGAGAAGTTGAACATGCTAGACTCCAAGACTGACTCCTCCCACAAAGAGCAAGACGAGCCAGTTTGGCTAGGACATGGGCTTATGTCTTCCTTGGACTGTGCCTCAGAATGTACCCAGTGGTGAATCATTAAATCTCTTCCTTTCTTTGGATATTCTCATTAAGGACATGGTGACTGGGTCGGGGGCGGGCCAGTAAATGTCTTGGAGGAAGCAGTATATCATTTTGAATTCAAAGGTCTGTGTATAAATGATGGCCCTGTCACTTCATGTCTGTGTGCTCCTTGGATATGTGATTCACCTGTGGGGACCTGCAGTTTCCATCAGCATACTGTTGAGGATCAGATGGAATAGTTACATGTACTTACATCATGCATTTGTTGAATGTATCATTATGAGTCTCCAGCAAACAAAGATAGTAGGATCTACACACACACACACACACACACACACACACACAAAAGCTTTAAGGAATTGGCTCATGAATGTGGGGTCTGGCAAGTCTGCAAACTGTAGGGCGTTAGGCAGGCTGGAAACTCAGGCATGAGTGAGGGCAGAATTTCTTCATCAGGAACCCATCTTTGCTTTCAAGCCCTTCAGCTGATTGCACAGGCCCACTAGTGTGATTTAGGTCAGTGTCCTTTACTTAAAGTCACTGATTATAGAAGTTAACATCTACAAAATAAATGTCACCAACACCTGCACTAGTGTTTCATTACCTAACTGGAGTCTCTAACTAAATCAAGTTGACAGGTTGGACTAGCCATCACAGTCATCACTGTGGCTGTTGATATGTCAGGGACCACATAATGTATTTGGTCCTGTTGGGCATTGTTGGGAACACATCATTTGCTGGCCTGACATGTACTCAGTGTCTTAGCTCTAGGAACAGATCACTTTGTTGGGGGAGGCCAGGGTGAGGGCTGACTTGAGTGATAGAATCTTTCAGAGCAGGTTGACAAACCATCAGACCAGCCTTTCTCAGAGAATGTTCTGGAATGTGTAATGATGGATTGAGGTGTGCAAGGGATATTAATTGTGAAGCTCAGACAGACTTGACTTAGGATCTTGGCTCAGCTGTCTTGTTTCTGTTAACCCCCACTGAGATAAGTAACTTAACCTTAGTGATGCTCTTTCTGCGCATTTTCCTTTAAATTTGGAAAACAAATACTTACCTTTTAGGCTTGTTGAAGAATGGACCGATTTAAAATGCAGTAATTGTTTCCCTCCCTTTGCATTTTTGAGTGTCCTCTGATTGTTGTAATGTGACTTTGGTTCTGATCTAGAGATTCTCCCATAAGAGGTTTGAACTGGAAGCTCAGAGTCTTGCAGATTGTAAGAGTTCTGTGTCAGGACAGGAGAGAGGATGGATTTCAAGGGCACCTGGGATTTCTGTATTCACAGTGAGCACACATTTCACCCTGAGACCTCAATGAGTGGGAAAGATAGAGTATCCTGAATTCGTGCTTTGACCTCTCTCTGAGTGCCAGTGTGGGACAGAGCGGTATGTCATTTTTCAGTGGTTTGCTCACCATGGGAATGTTAGTGTTCCACCATTCTTTAAGACTGAGGATTTGTATTATCGATCTTGTTTGATGTGTCCCATTGTCTATTGGATGTGAGGAGGGGTCCCAAATGCCTGGCACATGTGTCTTCCACCAGGATGTTTGCATGAGAAGTGTTTGGCACCCCTGTTCTGTTTCTGGTCCTGGGGTACTTCCTAGGGGAGATGAGCAGAAGAATCCACTGATTCTGGCAGATTCCTCCAAAACTCTTAGGTCTGGGCAGCCTTACCTGGAGAAGCTTGTTGTTTCTTTCCTCATGCAATAGCTGTAGTTAATGACACCTCTTAAGCCAGCACTAAAGCAGAGTTTGCCTGGTGTGCCAACTTGGTACCACCTAATGGGAGAAAACCAACAAGCAAGCATAGCACACTGCATTCCTCTGAGATTGTCTTTTTTAGTTTATCATCTCCTTGAGGAGGCTGTGAGCTCCTTGAAGGACAGATGGCTTTCTTCTCATCTCTGTGCTTTGCTGCCTAGCACAGGGCCTGGTCTGTTGTCAGGCCGTGGCACGTTTGTTGGATGAATGAAGAAACCGTGAAGCAGTGTCCTGATCTGAGTTGGGCTCTGGCCTGGACAGCTGGGGAGGCCTGGCTGTGCTTATGAATGAAATACTCCACACAGGGGAGACTGAGGAGTGGACCAGCCCCTCTGGGGATCATCTCAGAAGGTCCGATAGATGGACAAGATGGCCCAGAGAGCCCTGCGCCATCTGTGCCTCCAACCCGGTGGATCAGAGATGAACGTGTGATGGAGTGAGGTTGCCCCAGTGACAGTGCACCCTGGCTGCAGAGTGTATCCCAGGAGGCTCTGCTCTGAATCTGCTTTCCCTGGAGGCTCACATAGAGAGAAGCAGCACCGTGGTGTGGAGCCGGGCGGCCAGGGCATGTGCGCACCTGTGCAGGAGGTAATGCACAGAAGACACTGCAGGCTGAAGGGAGCCTCGACTACAATTAAACCAAGAGATTGTCACAGATGGTGGGCAGGGGAGGTGCTAGGGCAGCACCACAAGAAGGCCGAGGAGACCAGGCCCTGAGCCTGGGTGGAGCTTAGCCCAGCCTTAACCTTGCGATCCAGCTCTCTGGGCCTTTTGCTCCTGGAGCTTTAGCTATGAAGAGCCCTTCAGCAGGAAGAGAAACGAGTTTTCAGTGTCTAGGTGCACATGCTGTTAATGGTTTTCGACATTTGCTCTTCCAGTTAAACCTATAAAATTAGTTTCCAAAAGCCTCTTTTAATGACGTTCGTACGCACCCAAGGTCAAAATCTTAGAGTTGTCTTTGGAAACGTGCTGTGGGTCTCACCTCTCCTCGCGCCTCTCTTCCTAAAGTCATCCAGTGGAGCACGGTGTCCCAGTTAGTCCATTTCTCCTGATGTCTCCTGCTGGTTTTCCCTTCTCCATCTGTCACGGTTCTGGGCCAGGCTCCCGTCACCCCCGGCCTGGAGTATGGCACTGACTATTGGCCTGGTCTCCTCCTTCGTGCCTCCTCATCTATCTTTCATGCTGCCAGAGTGGTTTTTCTAAAGCTCAGATCCGCTCATGGCTTTCCTGCGTAAGCCTTTTGGATCACTCCTCATTGCCTCCAGAAAAAGTCCAAACAACTGATGTGACCTAATAAGCTGCTCCTGGCTGTGCTCCAGCCTGCCTTCCTAGCCTCGGGCCCCACCTCTACATCCACCACCCTCCAAGTCCAACCGACATGTTCTTCCACATTGCCAAGATGTGGGGATTCCTTTGTTCCCTGGGGAACCTGTTACCTTTTTCTTCAAGAATGGTTTTGTGGGTGGAACTGGATCCCATGGAAATATGAGTAAGAGGTGCAGAGACAGGCAGCCTTCTCGGGTACTCGAGGCTTTAGGTTAGTGGAGATTCTCTTAGCTGGAGCCATGAGTACCCCACAAGGGAGCCTCGTTGGTTCAAGGGAACCTCGTTGGTTCATGTCTGTACTCACTTTGCTAAATGGTGTTTTATTAATGTGTGTGATTGTACTGATGCTCAGGCTCCTGTGCTAATGACTGATAATTGCCTTAATGAGCTATTTGTAAGAAATATAGTAATACCAGTCGGAATGAAACCAGACCCCAGCACAGCTGGTGGTATAATAGCCCTTTCACTGATTTCACTGGGAGCAGCCTGCAGGATTCCTGCAGTTAACAGAAGGAAGAGCTCAGTCTCTCACTTCCCTTCAACACCAAGTCTACCCATCCCTGGCTTGCAGGGTTGGCATGTGTGGATCATTCCTGAGGCCACGGGGTGCTGCAGAAACACATTACAGGTACAGTCATAAACTATTTTTCCCCCATCACAGGTCATCTGTGGTTCTGCTCCATGTGGATTTCACTCAGGGACCTGAGATTGTGAGGCAGCCTCTCTACAGGGCCATCACTGGTCACTCTGGCAGAGAGAAAGGGGCACACACTGGTTCTCCAAGCTCCCTTGCCACTGCTCAGGCTTTTCTTTTATTGGCCAGAGTAAGTCACAGGGCCACACCTGGGCAGAGAAGTCCTATGTTTATGCTCAGAGCTGGAGAAGAGCTGTTCATGAGCAGCTGGACCATGGGATGGCCCTGGATAATTTGGTTCTAGGGAGTTGAGAGGGAGATGCTGTTGCCCCCTCCTGAGGCTGAGGATGTGCTATGATGTGGCCCTGGATTCCACCAGCCTCTGGTTCAATCCTGACCCCGCTTGCTGGCTGTGTGATCCTGGTCAACTCCAGTCTCTTCATGTGCGCTGTGAAAACAGCAGTACCCGTCTCACAGGACTGTGGGGGCCTCCATGAGACGGTGGGTTGGAAACTGTTGTGATTTGTCACAGTAAATGTTACTTTTTTTCTCTCCTTCCTCTGTGCTGGATCTCGTCTAGAGGGAGCCGTTTCACATCTGTTGTGTGCGGCCTGTTGTCCTTTGTACCTGTGCCCTGGAGACTAGCCACACCCACACACCTGCTGAGTGCTTGAAATGTGGCCAGGGCTGCTCTTGATGGGCTGACCACCAGACTTCATTTAGTACCCAACATTTTTATTTGCTATGACTTTTTAGATTGGCAGATAACATTGTGTGTTTTCGTCACGTACAGCACGATGTTTTGAGGTATATATACAACACGGAACTGCTCCCATCCAGCTCGCTAACAACATACTGCTTCACATAGTTGTTTTCCAGGTGAGAGGACATAATGTTCACTTTCTTTACATTTTCCGAGAATATAACATATCATCATTAATTGTTGTCACTTTGCTGAAGAACAGATCACTTGATATTGATTCATCCTGTTTAACTGTAATTGTGTAGCCTTTGACTACTAGCACCCCTGCTCCCTGCCTCACCTAAGCATGGAGACTCTACTGTTCTACTCTACCTCTTTGATACCAACTTTTTAGATGCCACTTATGAGTAAATCACAAAATATTTGCTTTCTGGGCCAGGCTGATTCACTTAATGTAATGCCTTCTGTGTTCTTCCATGTTGTCACAAATGGCAGGATTTCATTTTTTATGGCTGAGTAGTATTCCATCGTGTTTATATACTACATGTTCTTAATTCATTCATTTGTTGGTGGGCCCTTATGTTGACTCTGTACCTTGGCTATTGTGCATAGTGCTACAATAAGCAGGTGAGTGCAGATGTCTTTTCAACGTACTGATTTCATTTCCTTTGGATGCATACCCAGTAGTGGGATTATTTAATCTTACTTTAAAGACTAGAGCAATGAAAAATATTTTTTCTTTCAAAACAAGTTTATGGCTTTGAATGATCTCCATTTTACTTTAATCCTTGAAAATTTAGCATATAAATGGAGATGTACTGTGAGTACAAAATATGTCTGACCTTGTGTATTTAGAATGAAAAATAATGTAAAATATACCACTAATTATTTTTATATGGATCTCATGATGAAATGATAATAATGATACATTGGGTAATATACAACAATTTATTAAAATTGGTTTCACCTGTTTTTACTTTTATTCAATGTGAGTACAAGAACATTTAAAATCACATGTGGGTAGCACTGTGTTCTGTTGGGCAGTTTGCAGGTTTAGAAATAGAGTGAGGCCCAGGCTTCCCTGGGGTTTCAGACTGACTGCCCGGCGGTCCATTGGTTCTCTGTCCACACTTCTAGTCAATGTATATGTATTGAGTGTGGGTTGGGGGCTGTGCGGAGCTCTTGGGAACCATGCTGACCCCAGTCTCTGAGGTCACTGCTTGGTGGGATGGGGGGGCTACCCATGTCATCACGTGTCTGTGCATTGGCTGGGGGCCACTTGCAGATGCACCTGAACTTTTTAATACATGGAGTGGGTGGGCAGGGTTAGGGAAGGATGCGCTGAGATCCAGAATGAGGAGGAACAGCAGACTGGAGGACACTGTCTGGGATTCGGAGAGGATTCTTGTAGGCCAAAGGAAGACCCTGCTGAGTTTCTGAAGCTGTGGGAGAAGCCGCTGTTGAACCTCTCCATCTCCTCCTCTCGAAATTCACAGTTTGTTTTCATGGAAAAACATACAGGATGGCCTTTTGAAAAATATGTGAAACAATGGATCCTTCTGCTGCATTGCTAGGAAATGGATCTGCAGGGCGCCCCTCCATCCCACTCGGGGGATCATAAGCATTCTCTGGCTTGGCTCCCTGGAAAATGTACAAAACATCTCAAGGTTTGTAAAGTATAAATGCTGGTTGATTGGACTTAGAGTTCCTGGAGAAGACTCATCACCTGGACACTCCACTTATTTTGCCAGGCACCTTGGCAGTGGAGGGACCCTGAACTCAAGAAGAAAACCAACCAACCAGTTAAAACACAACCCAGAGACCCTAACTGGTACTTCATTAAAGAAGACATGCAGGTGCCAGATATGTACATTTGTAAAGATGCTCTGCTATTGTATATCATCAAGGTAATGCAAATCGAAACATCAAGACACTGCTGTACACCTAAAAGAAAGGTGGAGACCTGGAGCACTGACACTGTCAAATGCTGGGGAGGACGTGGAGCATCAGGACCGCATGAGCATTATGGAGGACAGTTGGTCAGTTTCTTACAAAGCCAAACATATTCTTATCAGATGATGCAGAACCATGCAACTTGGTGTATACCCAGAGGAGCTTAAAATTTATGTCCACACCAAAGTGTGCACATGGATGTCTATAGCAGCTTTTTTTGTAGTGGCCCACATTTGGAAGCAATGAAGATGCCCCTTAGTAGGTGAGTGGATATAGACTGTGGTATCTGGAGACGATGGAATATTATTCAGTGCTGAAGAGAAATGA
Source organism: Geosciurus inauris (assembly GCA_004024805.1). Classification (NCBI taxonomy): domain Eukaryota; kingdom Metazoa; phylum Chordata; class Mammalia; order Rodentia; family Sciuridae; genus Geosciurus; species Geosciurus inauris. The sequence goes on along the minus strand of PVHX01001411.1, from coordinate 114,636 downwards.
GTAACCAGGCCATGAAACGGCACAGAAGGAACTCAAATGCATATTACCTAGTGAAAGAGACAATCAATCTGAAAATACTACTTATTATATGCTAACTGTGGCATTCTAGGAAAGGCAATGCTTTGGACACAGTGGTTGTCAAAGGTCAGGGGAAGGCAGGATTAAGCAGAACATGGTGCTTACGTCAGTGAAACTACTCCCTATGGTGCTATAATGGTGGCCACATGTCACTGTACATTTGTCAAAATCAATAGAATGGACATCAAGGATGTGCTCTAATGTAAATGGACTTTGTGTGATAATGATGTGTTAATATAGGTTTGCCAGTTGTAACAAATGTGCTACTCTGGTGGGGGATGTTGCTAATGGGTGAAGCTATGCATATGTGGGGACAGGAGTATATGGAAGATTTATGTGCCTTCCCAACATTACTGTGAAGCTAAAACTGGTAAAAAGCAAAGGCCACTAATAAACTAAAGACCTGATTATAAAAGCAAATTCTTATTGAATACTTAATAAAGTGAGCCCAGACAAGTTAAGAAATTTACTCACAGTCATACGGCTTGGAAGTTGCAGAGCTGGGATTTGGATTCAGCGTTTTGTCTCCAGGGCTATTAATGACTGGCTGTAGTTTTACCTTCCACAGCACCTGCTCATCAAGCTGTGCCTGGAAGTCACATGGTTTTAAAGCACAGGGAAGGATTTGAAGTCAGCTCTGAGTCTCATTGTGACCTGTGAACAGCACAGCTATCATTAAGAACCTTCTAAGGCACGGACACTGCTCTGGGTGCTGAGATTTAAGATAAATAAGCCCTCACCTCGTTTTTGAAGGGCTTATGGCTGGGGAGATGTTACATTACAGGTAATTTTGATATAATGATACAGTCATGTTCCTGGAAAGTGTTCAAGGAGCTATTTGTCCTCTTCCCGTAGGTGATTATGTGAGGAAGTGTTTCTGCTGAAGGTCCTATGAGCACTGCATCTAGAAAATATGCCAGATTCGCTTGTAAGGCTCAGGCTGACCTGAACGTCTGCTCTCAGACTGAACATGCCATTGCCTGCCTCCACCCACTCACTGAGCTGCAGACACTTTACTTGTGTCTGATCCTGCCAACACCTTAATGAAACTTGCATGAGCTTCCTTTTGTTTCTCTTCTCTTTCCTTCCTTCTGGAAGATGTTATGTGCATCTACTCATTCATCTACCCATGCACACACTCACCCCACCTACCCACCCACCCAGTCATCCATCCATCCATCCATCCACCCAACTATCCATTCCATCCATCCATCTATCCATCCATCCACCCACCCAACTATCCATTCCATCCATCCATCTATCCATCCATCCATCCACCCAACTATCTATTCCATCCATCCATCCATCCATCCATCCATCCATCCATCTACATACCCACCCATCTTCCTACTCAGTCATCCATGTATCCATCCACCTATCCATCCATCCATTCACCCCCCGAGCCACCCACCCACCTTCCCATCTACTCACCTATCTAGTCATCCATCCACCCAACACATGTTTATTATTGTTTGTTTTTTTTCTCAGGAGCTATTTCTAGGCACTGGCATTGTGATGGTGAATGAAACAAAGATTTTTCATCAGCTTAGATTCTAGCAAGGGGCAGTCAAAGAAGTCAGACACAAAAGGCCAGATATTGTTTGATCCAATTTATAAGACATATTCAGAGTAGGTAAACCTATAGAGTGAACACAGATTGCTCATTCTCTGGGGCTGGGCAGAACCTCCATGACATTCACATCAGGAATGCCATGCATGGCGCTGGATTGTTTAGAAGAGTTTATTCTATGTGACTTTCACCTTAATACATTTCTTAAATATTCAGTCCCCTTGTGCAGGACACAGTGCACATCTGCCTGTGGTGATGCTGCTGAGAGCAGAGAGGGAGGACAACTCCAGATGAAGGAGAACCCAGCAGAGGAGAGAGATGCTTTGGCTTGCCTTTCAGAGAGATCTCATTGGCTACCGATTGAAGAGGGGATTAGGGACAAGGGCAGAAGCAAGAGTACCCATTAAGAAACAAGATCAACAGCTCAGCCAGGACATGCTGGTGGCTTTGGATCAGTGGATTACAGTGGCAGAATTGGTGGGAGTCACGGAACCCCAGTGTGTTTTTAGGTAACTCTAGGAGGATTTGCTGACACGTTGGATGTGGAGACTGATAGGAGGGAGGAGTCGGAGGGGAGTCTGATTTGTTGTGTGAGCCACTAGAAGCATGTGTGTTTACGTGGGTGTCCATTTACTCTAATGGAGAAAATTGAAAGAGGAACCGGCTTGAGAGAGGACATTTGGGGTTTGGTTTCAGTCTTTTTGAATTAGTGGTGCACTTTAGACATATCCAAGGGAACATTACTGGGCTGGGAGGTTGGGTATGAGCCAGGAGTTCAGGAGCAAGACTACGTTAGAAGATATGGATTGAGGGTTGCTAGCCTTTAAATGGCATTCAAGACTGTAAGCCTGGATGTGATCAGCTCAGAAATGTGTGAGAGTGGGGGAGACTGAACTTGGCTGCACCCTGGAGAAGTGAATCCTGAGCTGCACTGGGAACAGTGGGGCTAGTTTATTCACTTTGAAAACCAGATTTAAAAAAAAAATTCAGCATAGAGTTGCAGTTTTACTCCCAGGATAAAATAAAAATAGGTTGCTCAAAAGCACAGACAGGTACAATGCTTCATGAGAAGTGGTGTCAGGTATTTGCGTGGTAAGTGTTGGAGCAGTGGTGAGCTCGCCCGTGGGTTCCTGCAGCCCTCTCTTCCAAGTTCTATAGTTTAGATAAATGTTCCCCAAAGGCCCATGTGTTAAGGACTTGTTCCCCATCCTGTGTCGCTGCTGGAAGGTGGTGAAGTCTTTGGTAGGTGGGGCCTCATGGGAGGAAGTTAGGTCATTAAGGGTCATAGTTGTTGAAGGAGACTGTGAGGTTCTAGTCTCTTTATCTTCCTCTTTCTTCACTTCCTGGCATCATGAAATGAGTACCATGCTCTACAACGAGCTTCCCACCATGTGGTACCTCACCATAGGCCCCAAAGCAGCAGGGTTTATCAGTTGTCAACTAAAATCTCCAAAACTGTGAGCCAAAATAACCCTTTCTCCCTTGTTTAAGTTGATTATATCAGGTATTTTGTTATAGTAACAGCTGACGAACACGCACACAATTGACTACAGATTATCTGGTATTCAGAAAGTGCCAAATGCATGTTTATGGAATGAATGGGAGCACCCTGTGGGCCTCAAGACCAAGGTAGGAAGATGCAGTGGTATTAGTTTATTGTTGATTCGTTGTTGGAATCAAAGAGGCTAACATCTATACCTTTTCAATACAGATACAGTCCACTCCCAGGGATTAGAGATTTACCACGTTTGGATAGATGGAGGGCTCCCAAGTCAGCTCCTAAAGAGAGACCTAGAATAAAGGGAGCATTATTGGAATTTGACAATGATGTCCCACAAGACTGTTCTGGTCTAATTCCCTTCAGGGGTCTCCCCTGTGCAGGCGTGTTAGCAGAGCAGCCTCCCCTGCTGTCCTCAGGAAGGCCTTTGTGCAAGGTCAGCTGGCTGTTGTCTGGGAGCTTGGACTTTAGGAGCGCTCCCACTAATCCCAGAGCCTGTGAGACAGACCCCCTGGGCTTAAACTGTTTAGGCAAACTATAGAGTTTATGCTGAATGTCTGTTTTCCTTCTGGATGTCTATAGTTTGGGTCTACATTGGGTTAGGAATGCCTACCTGACCAATCCCCCTCAAAACCTGGGCACCAAACTGCTCATGTGACATTTGCAGCAACTCCTTACTAGACGAATAAGCGTGTGCGTGTAACTCATTGGGAGAGGACTCCTGGAGCTGAGCTGGTTTCCTGACTTCACCGCATGCACCTGTTCCCTTTGCTGATGTACTTCGTGTCCTGCCACTCTGATAACTCATAGCCATTGGTACATCTGTATGCTAAGTCTGAGTCCTCAGTGAATCATCAAACCTGGCGCTGATTGTAGGGACTTCTAATACCTCCTTCCTTTTTTGGCTGTATGCTTTGTTAAACAATCAGTCATGTCCCTTACATACCTATCAATCCCATTAATATCTATTGGATCCCAAATATGTACAGCACACTTATAAAATGTCCAGAGCACCAAGATAGTTTGCCTTAGGAACTGAGTGACACTATCAACTGCTCCCAGGGGTATCTTATTCCCAAGACATTCCCAGTAGTGGGTATCCTGGAAGCTAGACCCAGACCAGCATGGTCTCGATTCTAGAGAGAAAAAGTAAATTGTAGGGAAACAAAATCCTTAGAACTTTGTGCGAAATGAGGTGCTCTGCTGCTTCCATGATGTAACAGTAGCTTTTTTAAAAGGGATGGTTGAAGACTTCTGTGTCTGAAGTTGAGAAGTGGCTTTAAGGCATTGGTAGGTATTGCCCTTCCCTGGCATCTCTGCTTTTCTTTTAGGTTTTTTTTATTAGTTCTAATCAGATTTTATCAGTCTGTGCATCCATCCACCCATCTTCCCATCCACCCAGTTGTCCATGTGTCTACCCACACCTGCCCAACCATCAGCATTACCAGGCAGCTTGTTATATTAATGAGCTTTGATTATGTGTTAGGAAATGTTCTAGGCACTGGAGTACTAGAATTAATTGAGGGGGATTCCTGCCCTTCTGGGATTATGGTCTACAGAGAAGGAAAGCTATTTAGTTGCAGGTGGAAAGTGATAATGCATACCCCCTTGGGTCATGCAGGTGTGCAAGCTCAACTCATTACCATATGTCCAAGGAGAATTATCCACATATGGGGACCAGGGCAGGGGATGTCCTTGCTGCCTGTTTTAATGGCCATTTAAGTAGAGAAGGAAGAAAACCTCCTCCTGTGGGAGTTTCCCAAAGGTTAACTTAAAATATTCTTTTCATTTAGCTTTGTGATGACTCAGAGCTCCCTTTAGTGTACAGCTGGGGACATAACCACTCCCAAAGGCAAGTGACACTTATCCTCACTCATCTGCCTGTGGTAATCAAAAGAAGACAGCTGCCCTGTGAGCTCCAGGACCTTCAGCCAGGCCTGAAGACTGCTTTCTGAATGTGATGGCACTGAAGTCCCTCTGGGCTCCCTGCGCTCCTGAGCCCTTGCAACAGGGCAGGTGGCCATGGAGTTGCCAGTTGATAAAGCCAGTTATCACTTAGTTTTGGTTTTACCTAGGGCCAGAAATCTTATGGTTTCTGATTTACCTTTTTTTTTTTTCTTTTTTGAGGAATTGGGCCTGGCTCTATGAGCCAAAGATTCCTTAGTCATCCTCCCTCAACCAAATCATTCCTTCTCACATTGTGCTTGCAAGCCCTGGGTATTTCCAAGGTTAATTGAATGCCAACCACTTTCCTCTTAGGACTTTCATAAGGTAGTCTGAGCAAAATAAGGTAAAATGATAAGAGCACCAAACACTATGTATTAGACACTGTTGCGTGCTTTATCTAGTGTAACTCTCCTAATTCTTATAACAACAGGTGCTGTAATTATTTCCCCATTTTACATATGACACCAAGACAAGGGCATTCCATAATTTGCCCAAGTACCTCTACTAATCTTGGCACATTTTCTAAAGAGCAAGACACCGAAAGCACAATTCGTAAACAAAACAAAATGGATAAATTGGACTCAATCAAAGTGATTATGTGGTTTTGATTCTGCTGAAAGGATGAAAAGAGAAGCCAGTGGTCGGAGAGAAATCATGTAAATCACGTGTTTGACAGAAGACTTGTATCTGGAAGTGTGAAATCTCTTCAAACTCAACAGGAGGAAACCAGATAAATGCAGCTAGAAAGTAGGCAAAAGACACATCACCAAAGCCAGCATGCTGATGGCACATAAGCATGTGGCAGGCTCTCAGCCCCGTCAGGGAAGGACAGATTAAATCTATAGATAGCTGTGATTGCACTCCTGCAGAACCACTAAAGTGAAATGCACTGGCAGGACATACCAAATGCTGGTGAGGATACAGAGAAAGTGCATCTCTGGTGACAAGGTAAGAGGGTGCAGCCATTCTGAAAATCTGCATGATGGTTTCTTTAGAAGGTGTACATTTACCATATGATCTAGTGGTCACACTACTGGGCATTTGTCCTAGAAAAATAAAGCCTGTGTTGATGCAGATATCTGTATAGGAGCATTATCCATAATAGCTCAAAACTGGAAGCAACCCAGATGTCCTTCAGTGGGTGAATAATGAAACAAAATGATAAAACAAAATTTCATCAAGTTCATTGATTTTTCTCACTGAGTAGTATTCAACTGTTTGGATGCGTGTTGGTGTGGAGATGGGTCTTAAGGCTTCCTGCTGAATGGGAGAAACCAATCTCAAGGTTCCATAGTGTGTGATTTCAATTATGTGATGACAAAATCATGGAGCATAGAAATAGATCAGTAGATGTCAATAGAAGTGGATCATCACGTGTCAATAGAAGTAGATCCACAGATGTCATTAGAGATAGATCAGCAGGTGTCAGTAGAGACAGATCAGTACATGTCAATAGAAGTGGATCAGTAGATATCAATAGAAATGGATCAGTAGGTGTCTTTAGAAGTAGATCAGTAGGTATTAGTAAAAGTAGATCAGTAAGGGTCAACAGGAGTAGATTAGTAGGTGTCAGTAGAGATAGATCAGTAGGTATCATTAAAGATAGATCAGTAGGTGTCCATATAATTAGATCACTAGGTATCCATATAAGTAGACCAACAGGGCCAATAGAGATACATCAGATGTCAATAGAAATAGATCAGTAGGTGTCAATAGAAATGAATCAGTAGGTGTCAATAGAGATAGATCAGTAGGGGGCTAGGGCTATAGCTCAGCCATAGAGCACTCACCTGGCATGGATGAAGCACTGGTTTTGATCCTCAGGACCACATACAAACAAATAAGTAAAATAAAGTTTAAATTCTTAAAAAAAAAAAAAAGAGAGAGATCAGAAGTGTCAATAGAAGTAGATAATTAGGAGCCAATAGAGAGAGATGAGTAGGTGTCCACAGAGGTAGACCAGTAGATGTGAGGGCTTTGAGGCTGGGCTGAGTGGAATGGAGTAGCATGAGATTATTTCTTTTTCCACCAATGAGCTTCATCTCCAGCTCCTGCATGGCAGTATTTTTCTTTGGGGTGATGGTGTTTACACAGTTCTATAAATGTTATAAATTTCATAAGATTCTGCAAACGGGGTGGGGAACCCAAGTTCATGCAAAAACCAGTAAAATGTGAGTAAGGTCTATGGTCTGATGCTTTGTCATATGCTGATGTTAATTTCTGGGTTCTGAGACTGACCATCACTACATAAGATGTCACTACTGGGGAGAACCAGGGGAAGGTAGAGAGGGCCTCTCTGTATTATTTTTTCAACTTCTTGTGAATCTGAATTATTCCAAGAAAAAAATAAATATGAGGGTCAATACACACACACACGGAGATAAATACCTAGCACCTGGAGCATTTGATATAATCCTTGCCTGCAAGAGGCTCACTATTTGACTGATGGGTGTAGCATACTCACATGAAACTTTTGAAAACAGTGTGTGTGTCAGCTATGGCCTGAAGTGTCTTAAGAGTGAGAAATGGCAGAAAGCAGGTGGAGAAGCTAGGGTATTTTTTCTCCTTACTTCCTGGCTAAATATAGCTGGTGAGCACAAACACTCAGCTAACTCTAGTTCCTGCTTCAAATCCCAGTATGACCTGGAAAACTCTCTATTTTCCTTTTCCCTGAAGTGAGTACCTCCCTGTGCCAACACACAGATACCCAGATTCTGTGTCTCCAGATTTCTACTTTCCCTCCCTCCCTTTTCTGTTGCCAATCATGGATCATTCCTTGTCTATATGTCTACTAAAAAAAGCATCCCTTTTTGGTAGTTACTTGTCTTCATTGTCTCCGTGGTGTGAGTTAGGGAGCAGCACCTGACCACTGTGTTGCTCCAGAAATATTTCTGGAATGAACAGACCTAGGCAGTGGGCTACCCTCCTCCTAGGGGGTAGTCTGATTTCTGGTTGGTGGGCTCACATTCCACCCATGGAACTTCAGGTTTCTCTCTGGTTTGTCGTCTACCAGCAAGGACATTCTGCAAGGAACCAGGCACATCACTGGCTCTTCATCCTGGTGTGCATCAAAGTTGCTCTCTGTGGTTTCCCTGGAGGAAAAGAAAACTCCAGGAACTTAGAGGAATAACACCAGATGAAGGTGTCCAAACCATCCAAGTAGACCAGAAGCCATGATTCCCTAGTATAGACAGCTGCGGTCCAGTTTTGCTGTTTTTAATTAAATGTAGTGGTGTTGCGTTGGAAGTCGGGATGCCCAACCTTAAGTTTCCTTTCTTTTGCAGAGTGGTTTATGATCTGCTGTTTTGGAGTGTGTGTCCCACTTTAGAGCAATATGGTGAACCCATGTGGTGATGTCTTCTGAGGGTGAGTGTCACAGCGTTTGCATTTGCGGCTGTGTCATGGACCCAGTGAAGCAGGCCATCTTCCCATTTTCTTTGGGCATATTCCGGCAGTGCATAAGCAGCTTGGGGTGGCAGGAGTCTGACTGATGATGCCACCCCATCCAGGTTGGACCTTTTGAGAAATGTGTCCAGGTCCTGTGCTCGGTGTGTTGAGCAGCAGTGCCAATGTGGCTCATTCCTGATGCAACTGAGCATTGCGTGCCCCCAGGGAACAGAGCAGAGGAGGGAGATTGTTGTCAATTGAGCAATTTCAAGGGTTGCTCCTTCCATCAGTTTTCCTTTCAAACTGTGGGATGGCTGCGGGATTTCACTGAATTCCTTTTCAAATATACTTTTGTTATGGGACATATATGTTCATTTTTAGACAGAGTGTACGTGTGTGTATTATAATACTGTACTCGCATTTCAGACATTGTGAAGTCCTTTAGCATTTATTATATAATTCATGCAACACCCCTGGGCATTAGGATTTTGATCTCTCTTTCATAGATTGACAGAATCAAATGGAATAGGGTGGGAGGGGATGGTTTGGTCACTTACCTAGGGTCACAATCATAAACGGCAAAATGAGAATAAGATTCAAATCAGTTTAGCTTTGGAGCTATTTTTACAAATAAAGGCGGGGGGATGGAGAATGCGGAGTCCCAGTATTAATTAGAATGGCTTTGGCTGTGAGGAATGGAATCCACACACTGGCTTCAGCACTTGGGAACATACTGGGTGTTTGCTGTCATCAGTTACTCCAGAGGCAGAGCTGGCATCAGGTGAAGTTGGCGGAGTGCTCCCTTGTCCCCTGCTGTTTCCTAGACGTACCCTCTTCCCTGTGCTTCCTGTCCCCCAGCCACCATCAGCTCCACCATAATTGGAGCCCCTCACACACTGAGCTTTGATTACACTATGGTGTAGGTTCCATACTATGGAACCATCTGTAGAATTTGGGGTGGTGGAACTCCTGAGACCCAGACTGCTGAGTAACTGGGGTCCCCTCGGAAGAGGAAGAGGGAGAAAGTTTCCACAGGTAAGAAGCAGATACAATGTCTCTTCGCCAGTGTCACTGCAGCAGGCATAAATGGAGCTTTGGGGGCTTGGTCAGAAGGTGAAGGGGACGCCAGAATGCAAGAGGTACAGGCTGGAGACAGTGGAAATGCCCTGGCTTCCTCTGCCGGCCTCTTCTAGGTTGGCATTAGACTCAGCCATTATTGGACCATCCACCCCGTTCGTCTCTGGTACTCTCTGGAGACACCCACTGTCTTTCCTGATCTCCTTGTAGATGAGCCCAAGTCTTATATCATACAGTGGAAGTGTCCCCTTCTCTTCCACCTCTGTTTCTGCATTTTTCAGAGTCTTCCACAAGAGGGATTTTGCTATTTTCTTTTTCCAGTTTCCTTAATTGTATCTTTTGGCATGATAATTTTACTTGAAACAATACTGTTCAGTCTTCTAGTTTTTTCTCTTGCTTTGATTTACTATTTATAGCTTTATTTTGCTCTCTCCCTGCCCCCGCAGAGACTTTGATTAAGACGTGGCTCCAATTCTGTCAGTTTCTTTAGTCTGTCTGGTGTCCTCGGGTCAGAAGGGCTGAGGTCAGTGGGAGGTCCTGCCTTACCTTCAGTGAGTTCTATCTTGTCCTTTCAATATTCAGGATCCCTAGCTCTCCATGTTCCAGTCCTTTTTGAAACCAACTCTTAGAAAATGTTAAGTAAAATTACCTAATTTAAGTACAGATGTGTATGAATGTATTCCTACATTATAGTGGAACAGAGTATGTTTTAATTATTATACACAGACTAAGTTAAACATCATAGAATCCCTGTGAAGTCTGTATGATTATTACCACCTTTTACAGAGGCAGAAACTGAGACCCAGAGATGTCAACTGACTTGTGCATTCACACAGACTAGAAAGGGGCAGAGGCAGGATTTGAACTTAGGCAGTCTGTAGCTCTGTATTGGGAAACCCCATGTCTGCTATATTCTCTCTCGTTCTCTCTTTCTCTCTCTCTTCTATCTTCTAAGCCATATACATATATTCATTAATGCATATGTTGTCATAGTTCTGCGAGGAGCAAATTGGTCACATCTCCGTAAACACAGATGTCAGTAGGTAGAGTGATCACTGCTGTGGCTGATGGTTAATGCAGTACTGACTGTGAAGCAGGCTTTGTGCTCAGTACTTCAGTGATTCCCTGCTGAGTCTTCAACAGCCCCATGACTTTGTACAACTCCTCACCCCACATTTTACGTGAAAAACTTAAGGTTTAAGATTTAATCATTTCTACTGGATTACACAGGTTGCAAAGACGGAGCCTGAATTCAACCCTCTTAAAAGACCAATCTTCTTTAAATAGGATTGGCATCAACTCTTGCCATTCCCTGGGTCCTGACATGCTAAAGCCTGAGGCAAACCCTGCTTCCTCACTTTCCTTTAGCCATGCCCTGAGCCATCCAGACCTCATTTGGTATGAGCAGTGCTCCCTCTGCTCGTGGGCTGTCCCCCGTTGGACAGTTGAGTCTGTGGTTGCTGCACAGATGAGGATACTGAGTTAGAGCACTAGTGCTGCTCATGCAAGGCCAAGCTGCAATAAGGCTGGGGTTTCAGCTTTGATCTGTCCTCCAGAAGAGGCCCGGCTCTCGACTCTTACAGGCCCTGGGCTTCTCCAGGCTGGCTGTTCCTTGTTCCTCCTGAGAGAAGCTCTGGATGGACAAAGATCAGTGGTCAGAATGCCCCCTGCCCCATCCTTAGACCTCGAGGCCCAGCTGTGTGGTGGTCTTGGTTCCTATCTTCTGTTGTCCAGTCTCCATCAACATTTTCAGATTGTTCACAAATTATGTGCAAAGCCACATGGACCCCTGCCACATGCTTTGGGACCTGAATGTGACTCCTGGGAGGCTTCCTGATCAGCAGATACAGGGGGCACCTCCCGCCAACCATCAGCTTATCTTCTCAAACTTGCAGACTTAAAATATTCAAGCCTGCTTTTCCTCAGCATTAATCCACTTGATTTTTCCCTGGCGTGGTACGAGAGAGAGAGAGACACTATGGAAAACTTGGAAACCAAAATATTTTCCTTTGCAAAAGGAAAAAGAAAAAGCCACCTCTCTCCATTCCTTCTCTATTTAGTTTATTTATTTATTTACTTTTTATTTTTAGAGCCATTTGCGTGAAAGCCAGTGATTCTTCTTAGGAAGAGAGGATCTCACCTGAGTTAAGAAAGCAGAGCCCTGCACTGATGGGGAATGAATACAGATGTGCCACTAGATTACGAGAAGCACTGGGAAAGGGTCTATTTAGGGAGCAGGACTTACCCCTGTGTTCTCAGGGAGGCAGGGAAGATGCTGAGAGTGACACTGGCCATCCATAACCCGGAGTTAGAGTTGCTCTCTGGAAATAAGTAGTAAACCACCTCCGCGTGATTCCAGATTGCAGTGGGAATCAGGCCGTGGAGCCTTTGTATACCCTCTCCAGTGTTATGGTAATAAACGAGGGAGCTGGTGGAAGGCACTTCTCCCTGTTGGAAGGGTTTCTCCTCTTGAGTCCTGGTGGGCATCATATATGCCAGGAGTGGCCTCCTCATGGAAGCCTGGGAGAGTCTGGTTTCCTTTATCAGACGCAGGGCATTCGTCGGTTTCCTTTTTACAGTTGATAGCCCTGCAGTGATCCAGCAGTTGAGAGAGGGAGACTGACATTTTAAAGTTTCAGAGCATGTTTTCCAGCTCTTCCCCGATTGCCCATGCGAGCGATAATGCCGTATTGAACACTTATCTCCGAGATGCCTTGGTAAACACCTCATAAATCTCCATGGCTCCGCCGGCAATAGCCAGGTTCGTGACCCCCCTGCCTCAGTCTCCTCTGGGCACACAGCACCTTGCATCTTTAGGCACAGAGCTGTTGGTGGATATCGAGAGGGTCGCACTTGGCGTAGGCAAGGTGCTCGATGTCAGTGTCTTCTCCAAGCCCTTCCTGGGTCCCACCGTTTCCTTTCTTCTTTTTCTGGGTGGGGTTTTGGGGAAGTTGCTGAAACCAGAGGGTAAAGGAGGTATGAGGTATGTATTCTCTTAGAAGTTAGAAAATGCTGGCTCGGGGACGAGGGAGAGAGAGTGGTGGGTGGTGGTGGCAGGGGGCTCAGCAATGCCTATATGTCATATGAAGCAAGAGGCTCGGAATTTTTACCTTGGCCGGTGGTGTTTTCTATTTCCTGGTTTGTCATGCTGCCTCTAGGGGGTGGAGGATGCTGTCTTCCATTCTCTGCCGCTCTCACAGAGTGCCCCAGGTTGAGTAAATTAGAAATAATAGTTTGTTTGGCTCAGGGTTCTAGAGGCAGAGGAGGCCGAGATTGGGGGGCCCTGCCTGGTGGGGACCTGCTTGCTGTGCCAGTGCACAGTGGAAAGGCAGGCCCGCCGTGTCAGGTGGAGAGGACGAGTAGACCCTGCTCCTCCTCCCCTTCAGGCTCCCACTCCCGTGATTATGGCATGAGTCCCTTCACGAGGGCAGGGCCCCCAGGTCCTAACCACTGTGTGAAGGTCCCACCACTTAGTGCCATGACAGTGGCAATTAAATGTTAGCATGTGTTTTGGAGGGAACATTGAAACCCTATCAGATGTTTCTCGTCCTGCCCTCTCCATAGGCTCCCTAATGCCAGATATTGCTAGTCGTACCCTTCGCCTCTCACGTTGCTAATTCTGGGCTGTCTGCAGCCACAGTGTGTTGTCCTACAGAGTGACAAGAACCCTGGCTCAGGAGGAGATGTTTCTGAGTCTGCACCTTGGCCCTACAGGGACTAGCAGGGGACCTGGGATGCTCCAAGTAGCCTTCCTCAGGTCAGATAGAAACATACATTTGCTATATAGAAACTTACCCACAATGCCCTATATATAACCTGATAAGACATTGTTAGTAGTAAAATGTTCCTTACAGATCTGAATTTTCAGATCAAAGGATACTTTTCCCCTTAAGAAGCAACTGAACACAAAAGAAAACTAAAGATGTATAATAATTTTTATGGAAAATTTTCAAAACATATATTTTTTTCCCCTCTTTACCAGAAAAGACTGAGTAGTAGTTCCATTTTCTTACTGTGACTCAGTTCCCCTCCACGCTGCTCTGAACTCCATGGGAGCTACTGAGCTGTGGAGGAAAGTTCATCCCTGGGGTTCCTGGTCCAGTGGACTGTTCATTGGCTCTCCTGCTGGGTTTCCGTGGTTCTTTCTGGGGCCATGACGTTGTCTCCTGTCCCCCACACACCTGAATTTCAGCTTGAGGGCTCGTCACCAGCGTTGCTTCTAATAATTACTCGGAGGGGGATTGTTTTTGAATGCAAGCGTCTATTCAATCAACCCAATCTTCAAATACGGTTAATTCACATTAATTAAACACAGCAAACATGTCACACAATCCCAGGGCGACCGCGAATCCCCAAGTACCTTCGATGCCATGCGACTTCTCTTAGCCAGAGAGCAAACGTTGTCCGGCGGTTCTGTCTAGCCCACGGTTAGACATCAGGGAATGATGGAGTCGATTCAGGCACGGAAAGCTAGGCGTCCAGTTTCACCAATGTCCTCAGAGCGAAGCTTTTCGATGTAGCAGGACAAGCAATTTAGGTACAGTTCGAAGTTGGTGTTCATTGGTCACATTCTTGAATGGTATTTTAATGCACTCAAGCATTGCTCTGTCTCTAGACAATTGTACCCAGACATTACTAAGTATGCCTGTGGCTGATGTTCCTTACAGGGTTTGACTGTGGCCGCCGCCTTTTTGATATATAGCACATAGAGGGTTTAACGACTGATCTCATCCCCCAAGAGCTTTCTTTCCTCATTATTTACTTCTGAAAAAAAAAATGGTTGTTTCCTTATTTGAAAGTCTCCTATTATAACTAGTACAAATTATAAAACCGGGCTTCTACCCCTTATGTTCTCTTAAGGATCTGTGTGTGTATGTGTGTGTGTGTGGGGGGGGGGTTATATAAAAAGAAAAAGAACGTTATTTCATTTATTTTTGGTAGAATTTACCTGGTGTTTACCTTGAAAGGACATGTTTACCCGTGGGCATTTTAAAGCAAAATAAATAAATAAACAAATAAAATGTAGAGGGTGGAAAGTTCTGAAGTTATTTAAATAAGTATTCTGGGTATGTGTTGCTATGAAGATAAAATTCAAAACAGCTTTTGGAAATACCTGTCAATTCTGTGTTACATTGGGCTCAACTTGGGAACTTGGCCTGTCAGATCAGTAGGTGCTCTGGATGTGGAGTTTTCCATCTTTGCGGCAGGGTGGATAAACTCACACTTTGGTCAGCTTCCAGAGCGGCATACTGTGGTCTTTCATCATATTTTTGAAGGCAAATGATAGATGGAATTCTCTAGGCGGTATGAATTCTAAGTATTTCTGTAGAGTTACAAATACCTGAAGGAAAAGAACTTGGTTTTCTTTTTATTCACTTAATAGATATTTATCGGCTTTTGAAGCAGTTTAGTGCAGTGCCCGGAGCTCAGACTGTGTTGGATGCAGAGTGAGAAGACGTGGTGTAAATTCCTGTGGTGGCCTCACAGGAGCCAGGTGAAGTCTGTTTCCCTTCAGGAATGGTTGCCCAGTGGCTGCTGGGTGCCAGATGCTGTGGCAGGTGCATTTGCAGGTGCTCTGGCAGGTGCGATGTACAGGGCCAAGAACCAGCTAGACACGTAGTCCCTGGCTTCCTGGACTGCACAGCTTGGTAGGGCTTTGTCATCTCTGTCATCTCCATCTTCCTTTTCAGCATTTGGCTGCATCTTTTAAGACATTATTTGCTTAAATATATTTACTATAATAAGAATTCTACACTACCCTTTACAAATGGCAGGTTACCAAAGGGGCTTAAACCCTGCTGAAGTCTAGCTAGATGCTGCTGCTCACAGGAAGACATCAACTGGGAGCTCTTGGCTCCCTTCGCTGGGTGGAGGGCTGCAGAGACATACTAGCCCCACATTGAAGTTCTCCTGAAAACCAGGTAGAGGACTGAAAAGGGAGGAAGGAACTTTCTCATTATGTCCTTTGAACTGAGATATCAAGGTTTCTTTTTAACAAACTGAATGAAATACTTGATTTTCTCATTCCGGTGGAGCCAGGCTGTGGATAATGGGGAAGCAAAGTCTCCATTGAGTGACGTCTGGAAGAACAATTAGGAGTTGAGCTGAAAGATAATTTGGAGGAGGAGAGGCTTTTGAAAATTTGCTCTTACTTGGTTTTGAAATGCACATTATTTTATATCTGGTGTCAAATGCGGATATCTGAAATTCTAGCAATTAAAAGCTGTTTCAGAAAAGATTGAAATGTCCTCATGGGGACTGGTCTTTTGGGAAAGCAAGGGAACAGTGCTGGTCAGTGTCCTGGAAGAAAGCATCACGGCTAGGTTCAAGGTTGCATGTCTAACTGGTGCCCCTTGTTCCCTAAGGCCTGACTCTGCAGGTCT
This sequence comes from Geosciurus inauris, assembly GCA_004024805.1. Taxonomy (NCBI): domain Eukaryota; kingdom Metazoa; phylum Chordata; class Mammalia; order Rodentia; family Sciuridae; genus Geosciurus; species Geosciurus inauris. The sequence goes on along the minus strand of PVHX01001411.1, from coordinate 98,696 downwards.
TCACTGGAGAGTGGGGTGAACCTGCAAAGCAGAGCTTTCAATGCTTTTTCCTTGTTCCTGTTTAAAATTGGGCAGAAGATACTAGTAAGCTGCAAGAAGGAAAGTGTCCTTCACTTTGCTTAGACAGAAGTGAGGCCCTGTCCTCCTGGAGTTCACCGTGTGGTGGGAGGGAAGGTGATGGTGAGGAGCAAGCAGGAAGTCTCAGTTGTGGGTGGGATAAGAAGGAGAGGACCCTGGGCTGATGTAGCCCCCCTGAGCCGAGCTGAGTGAGACCTGAAGGGGCATGCTAAGGTGACAAAGGAGGGAAGGATCAGGAAAGAGTGGGGAGGAGTCAGACTCTCAGCCTCCCCGAAGGGTGCCTTTTTTGGTTTTTTTTGGTACTGAGAATTGAACTCAGGGGCACTCGGCCACTGAGCCACATCCCCAGCCCTATTTTGTGTTTTATGTAGAGACAGGGTCTCACTGAGTTGCTTAGCGCCTCGCCATGCTGAGGCTGGCTTTGAACTCATGATTCTCCTGTCTCAGCCTCCCTAAGTGCTGGGATTACAGGCTTGCGCCACCGTGCCCAGCTAAGGGTGCCTCGGAATATTCCATACCATTTTCTCTTTCCTGGGAAGCAGCATCCACCTTTTCCAGGGAATCTCTGCCAGCTCTGGAGAGTCCCCCATGGAATTTCAGTCATGACTGTGACCAAATATAACTAATTCCTCAAGAAAGAGATGCCCTGTGGCAATAGAGCAGCAATAATGAATTACCAGGAGAGGGGCTGTGGGGCAATTTGGAGAAGAATATATTGGGGGCTGCTTTAATTATTCCAGTTACCACACTCGAACCTTAGTGTTCCTTTCATTATGAACTGATTGTAGTAGTAAAATGTTGGAGTCTCTTTCCCAGCTTGCTGGGGCTTGGACATCACCTTCCCTGACTCCTGAGCTTCTCACCACTGTGCCTTGCTATTTCTGGGTGGGAGACTGGGGCTTCTTGAAGAATTCCTTCTTTCCTAATGATTCCAGCTTTATAATTTAAAAGCATGTTTTTTGCTACCTACAGGATTAAAAAACTAAAATTAAAAAGAAGCTGTCAGACTTGGCCTCTAGGCAATTTATTGCTGCTGGTGGCTTCCAGCTGGGTACATTTTAAAGAGCCCTGCCACCTCTTCCAGTTTCTTTCACCACCCTGCCCTGGTCTTGGGGACTTAATACAGCATGTCTGTAAACATCCACTCCTTGTTTGCACGGAAAAAGTGCACAAATTGGATCAAATAGCCTTTCCTGTCTCTCATTACAGCTTGGATTTTTTGTCTTTTTAAGTGGCTTTGACAAGAGTCAGGGCCAAATTATTAAATCACCAGGTGACCCTCTCTGTTCATCAGCTGCTAATGAACTTGGAAACGTGAGATCTCATCTGGCAGACAAACTCATTTTGTTTGACGAAGGATCTAAAAGTGTTTGTAAACAAGAACACGTTGTTTTGTTCTTTTTTCTTTTCCCTAGTTGGCCCTGTTGTCAGTACACATGGGCGTTAGCTCCCCACCCCCACTCCCCCAACTTGCCAGGGGTTTATGGTACCAGGTGTCCTGGTTACTTCAACTCAGTATGAGTTGAGTTGTTGGCTACACACTAGGCTAGCCTGGGGTTCAGGTACAGTGTGACCTGGTACAGGTTGAGTGTCTCTGACCTGAGATGCTTGGGACCAGACTTTTAATGGCATGGGATTTTCCATTGTGGCATCATGTTGGCACTTAAAAAGTCAGGTTTTGAGGCATTTGGGACATGGATGTTCATTCTGCACTCACCTTGGGACTTTATAGGTTGTTTCTCATTTTTAACTCTCCACTTCCTAATTCATGAAATGGGTGGCTAACTTGTAAAAGGATGTGTATATGTACATATATATACACACACATTACTTATATTCATATATACACAACGTGTAGATATTCTCTGTATAATGTATAGTACAGATACTGTATTCATGTATATTGTATGAACATATATAATCTATGGTTCACGTGTAATGTGAACAATGTGTGTGTGTTTACCATAAAGACTCATTTTGTGTTTGTTAGCAGGATAGAATGGCACATTCCTTTTCACTTTTCAGTATATTATTTAATGTTACACTGGAATACCTAAATTCTGAACTAATGTGAAAAAGTGAATTAGGGCTTTAAGGATCTTTGCCTCCAATTTCTGCTCCCTCAAATCAATGCAAGAATTTAGTAGTTCTTTGGATAAAGATCAGAGGTTCTTTCCCATTAAACACTCCGTATGACGCAGTAGACATTCTGTAGTCAGATTGCTAGGTTTGCATTCTTCTTCCATCTCTTAATGGCTTTGTGACTTTGGGTAAACTGCTTGATTTGTCTGTACAGTGGGAACAGCACCACCTAATCTACAGGGTTGGGCTTCAGTGACACAATGTATATAAAGCACTTAAAATGCAGGCTTGGCCCAAAAGTACTGCCCAGTAAATGATCCAAGATAGGACTACTAATAATGCAATCGTTTTACTTGTTAGCAATGAAGCAGTTGTTGCAATTGTTAAGCAAAACAAATCGAAAAAGCTGCCTCACTCCAGAGTCTGTGGAGTGGGGCATTCACCAAAGAGGTGGTCCCTGAAGATGGGCTGGAGGTCATTTGATTCCCTCGTGCTCAGAAGGGGAATAAAGGGAGAGGAAAGTGAGAGATTGTCTTAGTGATTCGGTATCAATTGGTTTTATCAACTGCAAAATTCCTTTGGAATACATGGCCCTCTTTTTGATCCTAATGACAGACTCTAATCCCCTCCACGGCCCTGGTCCTGCCTACTCCTTCCTGCTGATCCTGGTGATCAATCACCTCCAGGGGACCAGAAGCCACTTCTCAGGCACAGATCACGCAGGGGCAGGTTTTGCCCTCCCCCAGGTCCTCTGACCCCAGCAAGCAGGATTTCTCCTACAGAATTGGCCATGAGGGATTCAGACTGAAACCCCTCCTGCCTGGAGTCAGCCTAGTATTCTTCCTTTCATGGACACTCTCAATTTTCCTATATGTCACCCTTCTTTCCTTTTCCCATGACCTGACTCCCAGAAGCTTCCAGTACATCTGGAGCTGTACTTCCAACATTGTTCTTTTCCTGAGAAAACATAAGTTTCCACTTAAAGGGACCTACTCTCTGCTGAAAGATTCAAATTCAATGCGTTAACATACACTTTGTGCAGTGCTGTGATTGACCTGGAGGACAGACCTCAACCCCTCCTGCGATCTCTTGAGGGAATGTCCCGGCTTCTTGGAGACTTGGCATTTTCACCTGCAAACTAGGGACCATGGATAACATTTAGGTTACCTGATCATTGTGAACTTCACATCAGGCCACAGCATATAGTGTGTTGCTTGCCATGTTAGGATCTAGAAACAGCTGCAGAGAATATGAGGGGGACTAGTAGAGTCCTTCAAAAAAGTTAAACACAAAATACGGCTGGGGGTGTGGCACAGTGGTCAAGTACCCCTGAGTTCAATCCCCAGTCCCAAAAAAGGGTAAAAAAAAAATAAACAAACCAACAACAACATTATTTTGGTGAGAGCTAATCCATGTTATGGAGCACAGACCCTCTTAAAAGTCTGCAGTTCAGTGTGGTTAATCTATTCCCAGAGTTTATTATGATTGTTACTACTAATTCTAGAGCATTTTCCTTACCCCCAAACGAACCCCGTACTCAATAGCAGTTGCCCGCTGCCCCCCCCCCCCCCCCCCCCCCCGCGGTCCGGTCCAGTCCTGGTAACCACACAGACCCTGTCTGTGGATTTGGACAGGGAGATGCTTGACAGGTTTGTCCCTTCTCATCTTGAATGCTTTTGGACTGTGAATCTTCCCATACTTTGGCCCTTAACACATTTTTTTTTTTAAATGAGTTGATCTGATGGTGATGATGAAGATAAAACTGAAGTAGCAAACAGAGAAGTTGAGAGCTGAGATCCTAGGCTTCCTTCTGGTCCTTTGCTCCCTAGGTAACTGTGGACAGGTCATGGCTGTGCTGGAGCCTCAGTTTCCCCTTCAGTGTTGTCTTGGAGAAGCGCATCCTGCCCACGCTGTTGCCAGGCATAAACACAGGGACCTTGAGTCTATGTGTACATGATCTGCATCCAGCAAGCGCAGGGTCTTTAAGCCACTTGCTGCTTTCTGCTATCCACAGAGCTTTGGTTTCAATACTCTCTGTGAGTATGGAAGTGGATATATTGTGTGTATTTATTTGTGTGTGTTCGTGGAAAACAGTGACACATTTCCAGGCAGCCATCCCACACGGACTGATGAGTAGTTCTTGTGAGTCACGGAGCACAGGGTCTGGCACATGGAAAGTGCTAGATAAATATTCTCTGCTGGGTGAATGACAGCTCACCCTGGGTAGACCAGTTGACGTTCGCTCCTGTGCGATCTGCTCAATGAGTTGCCCCAAATGATCCCAGCTGGCTGCTCTCTTGATCTTTGGATGGGGCCTCTGCTGTCTCTTTTCCTCCTTGCCTTCTTGGTTTCTGGAATCCATCAGTGTGAAAGGATAGATTTAGAAAACAAATGCTGTGAGAGCAACAATTTACCTTATCCTGTCCTCTTCAAGTAGCCTGGGAAATGAAAAAAATGTCCAAACTAAGACAAATTTATTGGATACCAAAATCACCAGGCTATTGATTCTTAAAGCCAGACAGCCAGGTTATGAATCGAGTGATAAAAATGGAAAGCATTTAGCTTGACTTCCAAGATGGGGACAGCTTTGTGTGTTATCACAGCTATTGGGTTCTGCTGAGACTCCCACAACTAATGAACTAGCACTTATTAACTCCACTGTTTACTTTATGTGCTGCGTCTGTCTGAAGTGTGATATGAGTGAGATAAATCTGAACAATTCGATTTTTATGGAAGCTTGGGTGCCTGGGACTTAATCTCTGACTTTGAAGGTGGCAGGAAGGTGGCCGTTCCAAGTTCTCTCCCAGAACGAGGAAAACAAGAGATTGTTCAGAGCCAGGAAAGGTTCTGCACCGCTGCAGCTGAGGGATGTATATCTCTGACAGGCTCTGGAATGGATGAGCAGATCCTGCAATTCAGGTGCTGGAGACCAGTTTATTGAGCACATGCTTATTTTAATTAGGATACGGAAACCCAGAGAAGGTGAATGTCCAGACGGGTCAGAGAGTGAGTTTCTGGTTCAGAGTTCCTGAAGCCCAGCCTCATGTTCTTTTACATCCTTTAGAAAGTTGAAGGAGATTTAGAGAAATTTCAAGACCATCCTGTCCACCCTTTAGCTGCCTAGAGTCAGTCCTGTCTGTCTTTGTCAGGTAATCTCTAGGGACTAGCTATCTCTGACCCATGGTGCTGAAATGCCTCTTTTTTCTTTGTTGCCTTTTGTGTGATGTGATGCTACAGGTAACTGTTACAGGTTGAGTTGGGTTCCCCTGCTGCCACACCCTGCAAGGCCCCCACATTTATATGCTGAAGTCCTAGCTGAAGTCTTCAGCACTCAGAATGTGACTTTTTTGAAACAGGTTTGTTGCAGATGTTACTAGTCAACATGAGGTCATTCGGGATCCTGTCAGGACCTTGGTCTAATCTGACCTGGTATCCTTACTTTTGGACACAGATGCATACAGACAGAATACCATGTGAAGACAGAGCTGTGTTGGCACACACCAAGAAACTACCAGAAGCTAGGAAGGAGGCCTGCCCCTAGCACCTGCAGAGAGAGCATGCCTTAGTCACATGCCATGATCTTGAACTTCTAGCATCCAGAACTGTGAGACCAACTTCTGCTATTTAAGCCACCCAGTTTGTGGTCTTTTGTTACAGCAGTGCTAGCAAACTAATACAGTTGCCCAACAAGCATTCAATACTACCAGGGAATAATTAGTTATGAGAGAGAGAGGAAGTAAAGAGTAAACTACCACCAAGTGTTTAATTGATTAATTAATATATTAATTAATACAGCATGCCCGATAATACCCTGGGCACTCTTTCCCATGTTTAATCCTGGTTCCAGCCCATATTATGTGTGTTACATGTGGGGTGTTATTCAACCCACAGTGAGCCATGGTTTTCTGATCTCTCCAGTGGAATAATAATAGACAAACACTAAAGTCCTGGGAAGATTCAATGAGATGTAAATGTTGTCAGGTGCCCAGAGCCAGACCTATAATAGGTGCTAAATAGCCACTGTTCCTTGAGCTCCTTATATAACAGGTACTAGAAGTTTAAAGTCATCAACCATCATAGCAAAGATAAAGCCAGAGTGTGTAGAACAAAGGGATTTAGAGAACCTGGAGGGAAGTCGTTCTTCTCAAACAGGTAGTTGTGCAGGCACTGAAGACCACAGGCAAAAGGTAGCAGCATGCCAGGTAGAGCCTCACCTGACGGATGTTCAGACAAGAGGAACACTGTGCTGATCCACGCCAGAACGTGACACCCTCCAAACTTCAGCTGTGTGAAGAAGTCAGGCACAAGAAGCTACTATTGTATCATTGCCCTCCCATAAAATATCCAGAGTTGGTAAATCCACAGAGATAGCAAGCAAGCCGGTGGTTTCCAGGGAGGAGAGCTAGGGAAGTGGGGAGTAGCTGAGGGGTTTTCCTTGGAGCAATAAAGGATTTTTGGAACTAAAGATGTTGGTTGCATAGCTTCGTGAATTTACTATGTGCTGCTGAGTCGTACACTGAAGTGATTAATTTTATGTTCTATGAATTTCATGTCAATGAGGGGTAAGAAGAAAGCCACTCTTAATCACAAGGATATGGAAATGGCCCAAATCAGGGGAACACTGATATGGTTAAAGGGTGTTGCTGTTGGAGGCCATCACCAGAATAACTGAAGATCCTTGAAAGCAAGGCACCCTTGGCCATGGTGTGTGCATTGCCCTTTGACTTTTTCAATGACCTAAAACAAATAAGAGCTCTGTTTGAACAGGGAACTGCCTTCCTGATTCTCTCTCGCGTGGGTTTAGAGACTGATGACTTCTTTCACAGCTAGTGACCAGAACTGGGTCTCTCAGGTCAACCCTGAGCCAGTCCCCAGCAAAAGAGACAGTATTGCTTTAACACACCCAGAGTCATACAGCAAGAGGCCCCAGTCCTCAGCACAGAGCTGCCCACACATGGACTGGATCAGCTTTGACAGGGACTGTCCCCAAAATAGGGCAGAACTCTTGGGAGGGCCCCACTAGAAGCCTTCAGAGCAGCCTCTGGGCCTGTGCTTTCTCCTCTGCTTGATTCAGTCCTCACATCAATGTCAGTTTTCTTAAACACAGACACCTTCATCCCTGCTCAAGAATCTTCCAGAGGGGCCATAGAACCAAGTTCAAGTTCCTTGCTTAGCATTGACAGCCCATCTGGTTCTCTTGCACGGGTCATCCTTGCTGTCTGAGTGAAGGTTCTCTGCACCCTCTCTCTGGGCAGGAGTGGTCAGCTGCTGCTCCTGGTTCTGGGCTCATCCTGTGCTTTTCCTTCAGGTTTCCTCTGCCAAGGACCACTTCTCTCTCCTTCCTAGCCTTTTGAAATGGTGTAATACACTTCGACTCAGCTCAGATATTTTCTTCATAGAGCCTTGTCTCTCCTGACCCTGACTTGTGTATATGTCCCTCTATTGAGGCTCCTGAAGGTCAGAGACCCTGCCACATCCATCTCTGAATCCCTGGGCCCAGCACTGGAATTGAGGATGCTCAGTGGACATGGCCCTGTGGACTGAGATTAGTGGCAGAGATGGATGAGATTAGATGGTGACTGAGATTAGATGGTGCAGAAGCCACTTTCTTCTTTGCACCTTTTGCCACCCGAGAACTTCATGTAAAATCTGCGTAGGCCTTGGAACCCAGAGGAACAGTAGGCTGCACGCCAGACACCTAGAGACCCTTCAACAGTCCCCGGTGCTGGAGTGCCTTCTGCAGCACTGGCCGTTGGGAAACGCTTGCGTGTGCTGAGGCAGAATGAGAATGTGAGCATGTGTGGTGTAGTCATCCCCTGCAGGAATCAAAATCACAGGAGATCAAAACACCCCACCCGTGTCTTCATGGGGAGCTTTGTAGATGTGACTAAGGATTGATTTAACCTTCAAAAGAAAAACATAAAAATCAGCCTTCCTGGAACTATAGTCTGACTCCAGGCAGTGTATGTCCTTAGGAAAGATCCATTTGGATTAGAGGTCTGTTTGCCAATGCACAGGTGAAGAAGGTGAGTATCGGAAGGCGAAGTGTTTGATTACTTCTCTATTCTTCCACCTCCCTGTGCACCTCTTACCTGGGCCACCCCAGGGGGAGCTCTGGGCTGGAACGAACATTCACACCACCTGTCTCCCCACAGCGCTATCAAACTGGCATTCCCGCCCTTGGGAAGCAGAATCCAGGTTGTGTGGAGAAATGTGAAGGGCAGAAATTAAGGAAACTGGCTGGGGTGCAGATCAGTGTCCTTCACTTCCCCAGGGCAGAGAGGAGGAAAAGGTGACTGATATGAAGTTGCAGGTCTCCTGAGCACGTGCTCTGTTGACACATCCTTTGAGCCCTGCGGTGAGGAGGGACAAGAAGTGGTGCCTTGGGCCAGGAATTCTCAGCCTCGGCCCCATTCACATTTTAGCCTGGATCGCTCTTTCCTGCAGGGCTATCCTGTGCCTTGTAAAATGTTTCTTAGTATTCCTGGTCTCTACCTACCAGGTTCTAAGAGCATCCCTAGATTTGGCTATTAAAACTGTCTTCAGACTTAACCCAGTGTCCCCCTGGGGGAGGGATGGTAATCACCCTGGTTAAGAACCACCAGGTGGAGCAATAGACTCTGCAAGTCAGACGCCTGGAGACCCTGCAACAGTCCCCCGGTGCTGAAGTGCCTTTTGCAGTACAGGCCATTGTTGCAGAGCGGTGGTGATGTGCAGGAAGCCTAGCAGGTGGATGAGGCAGCAGGTGGAAAGGTGGGGACACACCAAGTCATGTGGCATCCTTCATCCCTGTGCTGCTCCTGGGTTGAGAGGTGTGGTCTAGGTCACGCTGGGACATGCGGCTGGAAAGAAGAGGTCAGCAGGGGCCAGGCCTTGGAGGCCTTTGTTACCATACGGAGGAGAGCACATTGATTTGAAATCCAAAGTCTTGGGGTTTTTCCCAGTACCATCCTTTTGAGCTGTGTGACTTATCACATAACCTCTTTGAGCCTCTGTGACCTTTTGTATCCAGTGGAGTCTCACAGATGTGTTGTACAGACTGAGTGAATTAGGCCATGGAAAAGTGTCAGTAGGCACCTGTGCTGGTTGCCCATTGTTTTCCTCTTTTCTAAGCACTCTGTCATCCAGTTAAATCCAGTTCTGTCTAGTCCTGCCTTTACTGTCTATCCAGCCTGAATTACTTCAGTGCCTCCTGGGTCCTCCGCCTCAACTCAGTTGTCAAGCCTAGAGCTGAACTTCTATCCTTGAACAGTACAATGTGGAGTCTTAAAATATTTAAACCTACGCTGTCCAGCAAAGAGGCCACTAGACACAGCAGCTGAACATGTGAAACGGGGCTAGTTGCAAAGGAGATGTGCTGTAAGCATAGGAGACCCTTTGATATCAATGACTGAGTGTGAGAAAAAGGTTGTATGGTATGTTAAAATGCTAATATTTTGGACTTACTAGGCGTCATAAAATATATGGTCAAATTAATTTCTCTTTATTTTTACTTTTTTTTAAAGGTGGCTAGGGGAAACCAAATGAATTTTATAAAGCTAGCTGTTGTGTTATCTAAGGCGCGTTGGGTTCTCATGAGAGAATCATTTCTTGGTATTAGTTGTCCTACCGAATCTGCAAGGAATACATTTCAAGACCTCCAGTGGACGTCTGAAACTACGGGTAGTACGAAATCCTATATGATATTTTTTTTTACTATATACATATAATGATGATAAAGTTTAATTTATACATAAAGCACAGTAATAGATTAATAATAATAACAAATAATAGAACCATTATAGCAATATACTATAATAAAAGTTATGTGAATGTGGTCTCTCTGAATCTCAAAATATTTTATGGTGCTGTAGTCCAACTTCTTGTGATGATGTGAGATGATACATTATGAGATGAAGTGAGGTGAATGACATAGGTATTGTGACTTACAGATTTGGCTACTACTTAAAGGTTACTTGAACTTAAGTACTGCAATAGTCTGACAGTCCATTTGATAACTGAGATGGCTATTAAGTGACCAACAGGTGTGTAGCATATACTGCATGGGTACTCTGGACAAAGGGATGATTCACACACATCTTGAGCATGGTAGAGTGAGACAGCATGAGATTTCATCACACTTCTCAGAATGGTGTGCATGAATTTTTAATTTCTTAATATTTTCAGACCATGGTTTCAGTTACCTCCGGAAAGCAGAAGTGTGGGTAAGAGAACACTATATATATTTTTTTGCCATAGAATGATCTTTTTTTAAAGCATAGATATGGCCCATTTATAAAGAGCAGTAACGTAATGAATGATGAGTTCAGAGGAGGTTCTGCTTCTGCTTCCCAGATGTAGGAATGTTCTTTCCTTTTTAGTAGTTCTCCCTTTATCAAGATATGCAGCCTTGAGGCAGGATGAGGACACACCCTTATTTGTTATTTCCCTTTCCTCTTCTACTTGATTTGTGGATGGCAAAGCAAGTAGCCAATCACGTCTATCTCTAGAATTTGATTGGATAAACAGCTAAAATTCAATCTGTTCATTTTCATTTTAATGCTACATCATCTCACATGGTTCTTATTTGATCTTATTTTGGATTTCATTTGATCAGCTCCTTATATCACCATAGGCTGTCATGCAAAGCTGATAAGGGGCTCCTGGGCACTGAACCACTTACCAGGCTCCTGCAGCCATGATGTGCAGGACTGATACTTGTATCAGCTCTCCTGACTTTCTAGTGCTTTGGAAATGCTGCGAGACCCATGCAAAATGCAGACCGGGCTTTGGAGTTTGCTTTTCATAAGAGAAGACAGGAAGAACTCTCAGTGATAAGCAATGTGTCCCAACCACAGAGTTGAGGGAAAATGGGTGGAAGAAGACTGTGTTGGAGGCCCTGGTGAGGCCAATGCCCTTGATCTGTGACATCGCAGTGGCTCTGAGGCCAAAAAGGACATGTTTTCCTGCAGCTAGAGAATTGGACTTCACAGCAGGATCAAAACACACCAGGTTGGCAGGAATGGGCCCTGTGGCTGTTATAACACTATGAACTCCAAGTTTTCAGTGTTCATTTCAAGCATATTGAACGTGGCTTTGCTCTTTGGGCTCACATGATCAATTTTTAAACAGTGCCTCCAAGGCCAAGTGCCATGCTCCACATGAAAAAAGCCATCAAGTGTGCCAGGTTGACAGGCCAAGGGAAGAGGGAGATGCACGTGACCTAATGTGCTAAGACATGTGTGTGTGTAGCTCAGATACAGTGGCAGGCATCAAATGCTTCCTGTATGTTCTCCCCCGTGGAGCAGGGCAAGGAGGGAAAGTTACCAAAAGTGAATCTTGCAGGTGACCTTGAATGAACCCAAGGGTGTCTGAAAGAAACACTATGCCACAGGGGCCTCTTGACACACTGAGAAGATTTTCTCTCTCATGTTCCATATGTTCGTCAGGCAGCTAGTTGGCATGCTTTTGTTTAAAAAAGGCTTATTGAAACAATACTAGAGTTACTACAAGCTACCCAGTGGCACATTCATTTGTCTGTTTATTCAACAGATATGCATTGACTGCTCTCTGTGCCTGGGTATGCAATGAGTGGAAAGCTGTCATGGTTTGTACCCAAGTGAAGATTAAAATCTAGTGGGCGCAGCAACCATCAAGCATGTAATCAATCAAATAATTGTGTAATTATTTTGGAAGTCGAGGGAGACAACCACAGCTTCGTGACCGGCAAAGGGGGAGGGGGCTCCTCGGGTATAGGGTTGCCTTAGAAGAGTTCTCTGGGCAGTTAGCATGCAAGATCTAGGCTTCAAGAATGAGAGCAGCCCATCAAGCAGAGATCAGGGGGAGAAGCATTCCAGCATCAAGAAGATATTTGCAAAGACTCTGAGTGAGGCATGTTCCAGAAGCTAAAGGGCCAGTGTGACTGGAGTAAGGCAGATCTAAAGGGAGAGTGGCCAGAGGTCTCTGAGGTCAAGCCAGGCAGGACCATGCTGACAAGGCAGGGTTTGGGATTTATTTTAAGAGCTGATGAGAAATACTGAAAAATTTTAATGGGGACTTGAATTAGGTGACTCACACAGTAGGCATGAACATGAGATGATGGTGGCTTCAGTTTCTACAGTGGCCACAAAATGGGAGAGAAATAGATGTATCAGAGGCATATTTTGGAGGTAAAAATGACTGGGTTTGAGGATGTGCAGTTTGGACAAGATGAAAAGGGTGAGGCAAAAGAATTGAGACTGACTCCCGCGTATGTGGCCTGAGCAGTGGAGGAAGTGGTGTCACCCTCTGTGGGGTGGAATGATCTAGACAGAAGCATATCTGGAAGAGGAAATGAGAGGTTGAGGTCTGAGGTGCATGAGGATCTATCCCATGGGTGTAGGAAGGAGACCTCTGTGTGTATGTATTTGGAACTACTAAAACGGCCATAACCAGAACAATAAATATGGGGAGTCATCAGCATGCAGGGTGACTTGTGAGACTGTGGCATGGGGAATCTCCTCTAGGGACAAGAAAGGTGTGGGTCTCCTACTAAGTCCTGGGGCATTCTTGGAATTTGCCAGGACATGTGAGGAGAAACAAGGTGTATGAAATAAATATCTCAGAGGTCAGAGAGTGAGTTTACCAGAGAAAGATAGTACATGCCTGAGCTGTTGACGGTTCCTTTGAAATCAGAAGTGGCTCGGAGGAACAAATCGGCCTGCCCCATGGTGAGATGGCCCATCTCATTTGGCTTCCAAGGTAAAGCCATGGGGAACAAGCATGGTTGCATTCTTCTGGAGCTTTGGAATTTCCCAGGAAAGGAGGAGGGCTGAGAGGGTGTGAGAGCCTGCAGAGGGAGAGTTTAATAATGGACTGTGGCTTCTAAGCTGAACAAGAGAGAGAATAAAGGAAACCTAGACCAGGCTGGAGAGCGCTGAAGAAGGACAGTGGATTGGGGTTCCCAGTGCCAGTGACACATGTGCCATGGCAGCCTTAAGGTGAGAGGGTGCTGGGGGACATTGCATTCAAAAGCTTGGATGTTCTGCTGTGTGGGTTGACAGCACGTTCTCAGGCGTGGACTTGTTCATGAGAAGTGGTGGATATTTTGAATAGGGCATTTTCGTGGTGGAATTGGGGTGGAGAGGAAGAAGACTGTGAGAATGTGAGGTAGAAACTAAAATCTTCCAGAATGAGAGAGTGGCCAGGAGTTGCCAAAGGACCCTAACAAGGACAGGGAATTGCAGTGAGTCACTAAGGAGTGGGCTTTTTGTAGTCTATCCGGCCAGTAACTGATCAGCTCTGGCATGCCGGATAATGCACAAAATAGCAATGTGTGAAACGGGCAAGGCCCCTGCCCGGTGGTGTTCATGGTCCAGCCAGAGGCCAGAGAGATGGGGTGGTACAACAGTTTTCTGTTTCTACAGAAAACAGTACTGGAATTTGAGTCCCAGGATGCCTGGTATCTGAATCAGTGTCCTTGGCTCCTCTGGGTTTCCCTCTGCCCTTTTCTAGGGTGGGTAGGAGGAAGCCTCTGGGTGGTCTTGGTGCTCTTCAATCATGGTTTAAATGTTAGAGGCGATTTTGGTGGGAAGCTGGGGTGTGGGTCATCAGAGTCTCTGCTAGTCCAAAGGACATTTTTGTTTGTTTAGAAAGGGTACTTTTTCTTCCAGCTTTCTTCTTGCTGGAAAGCTGTTGTGATCAATGCAATCAACACAGTCCAGGATGGGAAGGGCTCTCTCTAGCTCAGCAGCCAGTCCCTGCACTGGGAGTGGGGAGAGCTTAGGAGCCCTGTGAGGCCAGCTTTGTGCATGAACCAATTACCTGCTAAGGGCTTCAGTACAGGGTTCTCCCACATCAGTGTGTACAGGAAGCACCTGCAGCCTCTCAACAGTACAGATTCTGATTCAGCAGGGCTGGAGTGAGGCCTGAGGTTCTGCGTTTCCGGCAAGATCTGAGCCATGGTGATGCTCTTGGTTCAATAGGTAGGCGAGTGTCAGCCTTCCTTGGTCTTAGAGGCTGGGCTCAGGGAGAGGCCTCAACACCAACACTGAAGACCTGGATCCTTTGCCTCTAAGGAGTTATAGTGTCAGGAAGAGAGTTTAGCTACTGCACAGGAAATGGGAAAATAATGAAGTGATTCTGGGTGTGCTACCGACTCCAGGTAGAATCTAGACTCCCAGGGAAGCCCAGCCTCCATGTTTGGCCTGGCCAGAGGGGTCCCACAGAAACGGCAAGGACTTGAAAGTTGTCCCCAGCCCCAGGAGAGAAGGAAGGATATTCAAGATAGGGCCAAGGGGTGAGGGGACAGCCAGGGAAAAGGCATTCAGTGGTAATTTCACAATAGTTACCATGCAAACAAGGACAATTAAGAAACTAATAAGCCAAGCAGGCGCGTGGCTCACGCTTGTAATCCCAGCACTTTGGGAGGCTGAGACAGGAGAATCGCGAGTTCAAAGCCAGCCTCGCAACGGCGAGGTGCTAAGCAACTCAGTGAGACCCTGTGTCTACATAAAACACAAATAGGGCTGGGGAGGTGGCTCAGTGGTCGAGTGCCCCTGAGTTCAATCCCTGGTACCAAAAAAAAAAAAGAAAAAGAAAAAGAAACACAGTTGTTGTGGGTTTGCTGCTGTAAGACCCATTTCATAATAACCTCAGTGAGGTCCAGCTGGTTTCCCTGTCAGGCAGTGTTATAGCACCTTCTCGAAGGAATAGGTGACATGATATGAGTGACAAGTTTCCTCAGATCTTCAGTAGGAACCAGTGGCCCTAATCCTTCAATTACTATATGTACCTAAGATTGGTTTGGGATCCTAAGTGATTCTGAAGTATTTGGGCCATTGCACTTCTTAGATTTGTTTTTTGCACCGACATTTGCACCCTCTTCAGGTGCAGCATGTCTAGACAATGCACACGCAATGAACACCCGGGAAAAAGTCATTTCTAACATCCATGATGCTAATTAAGACAGCCTCTGGTGTTGATGAGAGGTAGCTGGAGCAGGCCCTTGGAATGTGGGTTTCTGACTGGAATCAGTTTCAAATGGTCACCGCCCCCCTGGAGGGTGCGTTCCCAATTGGGATCCTACAGATGTTGACTCATTGCACCTAGCCTGGAAACTCAGGCTCATTCAGATATGCCTCAGGGTCTGTGATGAGGTATTTTGAGTTGCAAACAGTGTAACAAGATGTAATGATTTAAGCTTTTAAATAGTTCTAAATTATAAAAGCAATCCGTGCTTCTGGTATAAAATTGGGGAAATGTATATTCATATACCATGAAATTATTCAAAACCTATATCCTGTGATAACTTTCAATGTGTTAATTCTTTTTTTTCCCTATGTATAAATATGTGGCTATTAGCCCATCTATATAGTATTATTTTGGCCTGAGGGGTACTTGTGATTGTATCAAACGCTGAGCTTCAAATCCTGCTCTTGTGGCTTCATAGATCAGGATGGTTTTTCTGGCTCCTACAGTGTTCTTCATAAATGTGAATTCCATTGATGAAGGTAGATGGTCAGGTAGATGTTTCTCACTGACTGTCTTGGCCAGGGAGTTGGATGTGGGAGTGGAGGCAGATGTGCTTAGCGAGGCCTCTGGGACACCTAGGTTAGTGGGTAGGGGATCTTCATCCATCTCCAGCAGTGGAGGGGAGCTGGTTGGAGACTAGCTTTCCTCCTGAAGCATCCACATTTGCACTTTGGGGATGGAATTCAGCTTACCTCCTGGTCCTTCCTTCTCCTTCTGTGGATTCCCGTGTTGACTTTCTGGAGGAACTTCTGATTAAGTTGAGATTTTCCTTAAAACCTGTTTTTAGCACACAAAGGTGTCACTGGAATGCCAAAGTCACAAAGGAATATCTTTCGCCTGCTGGGTTTAATTTCAGATACCAGCGTTATCGCAAAAGACAAACTCCTGAAGACTGTTTTAAAACTTTGTACAAATTGTGCAAGTTGAAATTAACTTCAGCAGATGGAGAAAGTGGGGAAATGAGTATCTTAAAGAGTTATTTTTTTTTAAATGTTATTTAAATATTAATAACATACGGTGTTATGAACTCAGTGGAGTTCCATTCCCATCCTGATTTTCCCCAAAGCCTGAATTCATCTATAGCACTGCTTCAGTTTACAGATGAATAAAATGAAGGCCAGAATAAAATGAAGGCCACCAGCAGTTAGACTTGAATCCAGATCTGTCTGATGGCACTGCCTTCTCCCCGTTGCCCTCCCTCCCTTCTGCGGAGAGTCTTGCCGCTTGGTGGCTCTTATTCTCTGTGACTTGTTGAGTGTGTGTGCAAGGTCTGCTTCCCAATCTTCAGAATGAAAAGCTTCCCGAGGGAGACTTCTCTCAAGTCAACATTCTTGGTTCAAGAGGATTTTGCTTTTTCAGTTTTCCTTTCTAGTCCACCCGCACCAGCCCTGTGGTCTTTCATCTGTTTCAAAAGAAGGCCGTTTAGAAAATTTTGTCCCGGCAGATGCAGAAGAAAGCCTGGCCGTTGACAGGCGAGATGGGCCCCATTAGGTGTTTATTGCTGGTGACTTGCTGAACACAAACTCCTGAAGCTTGAGAGCGTTGCCCCTGGTTAGAATCTGATTCCATTTATTCCTTTAATAGACGATTATCGGGTGTCTGCAGGTGACAGCCTGTCTGCTGAGTCTTAAGGATGCAAGGAGGTTTGGATGGGGTGGAGAAAATCCAAACCTATCTTTTGGAAACTCCAAGGCTGGTGGGGAAAGGAGGCCATTCCACTAGACCACCATAGGGGGGCATAAAGTTGGTAAAGGAGAGGAGGATGCACTGTAGGAACGGAGGAGGTGCCACCCAAACCAGCGATTGCACGGACAGCTGTTCTTCTGGAGTTGGAAGCATTCTGTTCTGTCAGGGACTCCATGTGGGTTTATACTCCAGCTGTAGCCATGTGACATATCTGTTAGGAGGTGGGTGCAGATAAGATCTTGTGGCCTGTACATTCAATTTTCATATAAGTCACATGATTTTGTGGGCAAATATTCAGGTGGAAAATCGTGACTCCCCCTCCCATGTATCCCTCCCCTTTCTTCTTTTAAAACACCATGGCCAGAGTTCTGCCCTGGTCTAAGGACAGTCTCCCTCTCCAGGGTGGTTAGAGATCATCAATTTGTCCCTGTCTATTCTCTGCATATTCTAGTTATTTCCATGGTTCTCTGGACATAGCTCTTCTTCCATATTGAAGGTAGAAGCTGCTAAGGCTGTCCTAACTGACTCGTGTTGAGGTTTGCAGCTCTGATTGGGTCCAGGTGTGTTCAGGTGGATGCTGTGGCTCAGTTGATCTCCTTTTCTTTGCATGTACTCTTTGTGCTGCTTCAGGTACATTTCACAGTCCCCTCTGCCCGGCACAGGAACCATGTGCCATCTTGACCACACAGGAATCCGTCAGCACTGGTACCTGCTCTTCATACTGGTCCATGAAATTCTTGATTGTCACATTCTTGGGGCTCCCAGGTCTTACTTTGGTCTGTCTCATTAGGCTATGCTCTTTGAAGTCCATCTTTGAAAGCACAGCACCTGGCTAGTATTTGGTAGGTAATAGGTGCTAACTAAATGCCCCTTTAACCTATGTTAGAAGGTACATGTGCATATGTGTGTTCTGGAGGTCCCTTGCAGAGTTTCTTATTTATGTGTTGAATTGCCTCAGTTTTGATAGACTGCAGTAGCATCTGTCATCTCTTGTGATAGAAGATTAGCAGGAAGGCATTGGCCAAGAGAACTATTTCCAGGATCTGCGAGATATTTTTCTTCTGCACTTTGCATCCATGTACAGCGCTAAGGACTCAGCCCTTCCTCTTTGCTCTTCCTTTCAGAAAGTATTATGAAGGAGGCCGAGGACTTCATGCTCCGGACAGAGACACGGTGCTGGGATTAAGGATTGCCACTTCTGAGAGGATGCTGGGAATCTGCAGAGGGAGACGGAAATTCCTGGCTGCCTCTTTGACTCTGCTCTGTATCCCGGCCATCACCTGGATTTACTTGTTTGCTGGGAGCTTTGAAGGTAAGAAGAGAGGACAGAGTGAGAGGGAAGGAGGGAAGAAAGGGAAGACTAGCTGTCAGGGAGTCTTAGCAAGAGTCTCAGGGCCCTCTGATGGCAGAGTCACATTTGGCAGAAGGCCAGAATATTGATGCCTGGTCCCAGGAAAGGACCTGGCTGAATTTGTTCAGGTAGTTGGGAGGCAGTCACCAATATGGGGAGAAAAAGAATAGCAAGGGCAAAACAAGGTGCCCATGATGCCATGGCGAGGTAGTGGGCACACTGAGTCCAATGTGCTTTGGGGTCAAACCGCTCACTATGTTGGTGGAGGAGGGGTGAACCGTGGAGAATAACTCAGCTATTCAGGGAGGCAGGTGTTCCACTCCCCGTCTACCTGTTCCTTCATTTCTCCACACATTGAACGTTTTGATGGTGTCCACGCTCAACCTTGTGCCGAGATAGATAGGGAGATAACAGTCTGGACCCTTGCAGGCTGGTGGAGGAGAAGGGAGATCGAGAAGAGAAAAAGTCTGGCTGCTGTGGGGGGGTCTGTCGGAGCTGTCCAGCCCTGGCTGGGAATGAAAGATGATCCATCATCCTGAGGAGCCCAGCACAGGGGTGCAACAAAGAGTGGCCCACCCCAAACAAATAAACACAAATGGTGATCCCCAACACTCTCGAGAGGTCCATCGGAAAGACTAGATGTGCCATTTTTCCAGCCAGTGATTTCAAAGGCAGGGCACTGTTTTGTGTCTCCAAGATGGCACCCCCGCATTCGGAGGGGGGGAGTGGCGGTGTGGAAGTGCAGACTTTCTTTATATTTACTCCCCACCCTTGAATTATAAGGGGGGAAAAATCAAAGGAAAATGTGTCTCAAGGAAGTCACTACCATGTTTTTAAACATTTCTTTTATGCATAATTTTATCGACAGCTCAAGGCTACCTCCTAATTGGGAGCTCCGCTTCACTTTCCGAGATGTGCCTTGAGTTAAGGAGAGTGAATGTAGACAGGGTGGAGCTGTGTGCCCGCACAGCAGGGAGGGCTCCTGATTCCCAGCCCAGTGCTGGGGCCCGTGCCACACCTCCTGTCACTGTTCCAGTCCCTGAGCTACCTTCCTGGACTGGGTCTTCTGAGCAGTGGTTATGCCTGGGCAGTGGATGGTGAATTTCTGCAAAGGGATCGTAAGACAGGCACAGGAGTGTTGATCTTAGAAGGGACAAGAGGAAGCATTCTCCCCAAGAGGGCAAGGAGGAGGCCTTACGAAAGAGGCCTGAGGCCACTGGGCTCTAACAAGAGGATATGCTGCCTCTCTGCTTGACCAAACTGGTGCTCACTGTAAGATATCAGCACTAGTGTAGTGAGCTCTTCTTAGGGCTAGGCCTTGTTGTGAGGACTGAATACCCGGGTCTTTCTTCACGATGACCCTACATAGATCCTATTTAATATCCCCATTTCACAAATGGGTTGTATGAGGCATATATAAGTTTTGATGATCTGCCCCCAAGGCCTCCAAGCCAGTCAAGGTGGAGTCCCTGATTAGACTCAAGAAGTCTAAGATTTTCGAAGATCCCAGACTATAGATTGGGGCTTCACGGAGGTGTTAGATTTTGGCAAGGGGTGTGACATAGTGTCACATGGTCTTTCTGCAGGGAAGTTGTTGAATTTTGATTTTTATTCAGTGTTAGAAAGCCAGCCCAAACTGGTTTTGGCAAAAAGGGGTTCTGGTGGTTAATGTAGTTAGTGAGTTTGACCATAGTTCAGACATCAGGCAGGGTTGGATCCAGGGGCTCAAATGATGTTTTTGTAGCCAGCCTTTGTCGTATTCTTCTTCTTCCTCTCCTTTGGTTTTTCTCAAGGTGAATTTGCCTACCTAGAGCCAGTATGAGGTTTACCTGTTATCCTAACCAATCCCAGGAGAAAAAGAACACCTTCTTTATAGTTGCCAGTATTGCTTCTGATTGGATGACCTGAGTTCTTGTACTGAAACGAGTCCCTGTGGCTGGTGGAGACTGATGAGGGAACCCTGAGCCCTGTCACAACTTTTCCTGGTCACAGGTGAGGGGGAGTTGTCTGAAACATGAAGTGAGACTAGTGGCCATCGGTGGAACTCATAGCTGGAACTCATAGCTGGCTGTGTTCATGGTTTGACATTAGTTTTATAGACCCTGGAGGTGGCATGCTCCAGGCCCAGCTCTGAGTGCTGGAATGACAGTGGTCACTGGCTTTGTGTGATTCACCAGATTGGCAGATAGATTATGGGAAATTGGGAGCATTAAGGGAATCCTGGAGGAGAACGCACAGATTGGGTTGTACTACCAATAGGACACAAGGAATAAACCTGCTCTGGGGACGTCACAGACTACATTTTGCGTGTGGGCACCTTAACAGAAGTTTCCAGCTACAGTGACAACCTTCAGACCTCTTGGCCAGGCAGTTGGTCCACAGTGGGGTTGCTGCGTTTACTTCTGGGCTCCACACTGTTAGTACAATCTAGACAAGCCAGCATACTCAGGTGCATGGCAGTGCCCCTCCAAACCCAGTCACACACCAAACAGTGGAAAGAATCACAGCTGCTGATGCCAGAGACACTGAAGATCAGGATGTACCGTATCAGCCTCAGCAGACAAAGGCTGTCACCTGAAAGAGATGACAATCACTCCGGTGGCCTCTGAGTCTTGGAAGGATGTGGCAGGTAGCCCGATGTCAAGGTTCTCATAACGAAGATCATCCGTCCAAAGCTGGAATGAGCTGCCTGGGAGGGAGAGAAGCGCTCCATGTGACAAATGTTGTGGGAGGGAGACCCGCAATGGGGACAAATGCACAGGATGGCCCCTGCAACCTGACTGGGGACACCAGAGGAGGCTGAGTAGTTACCTGGAAACAAGACTGTCCTCTGCAGAGCGCCCTGCTGGTGGCCAGGACACCTGGGACCTTCCCCCCATAGGGCCTGCAGAGAGTTTCCTCTCTCTAGTTCGGCATCATGGTGTGGCAGTCTCTTTATTTGACACCCTTGAATTTTTCGCTTCGTGGTACATGAAGCCATAAATAAAGGCCAAGTTGCTGCCTGCATTCATAACAACATGACTCTTGCTGTGCGTGGGTTCACTCCCCGCCCCCTCCAATCCTAATTTCAAGGGTCTCAAGAGAGCAGAGCCAGGCGCTCCCTCTGGGACATAGAAGCTGCCAGCACTGAGGTTTAGGTTGGATTACCTGGAGCAATACTGTAGGAGGGGAAGGCACAGATGGGGTCAGGCTGGCAGACTGGGGAACCAGTCAGCTAGGCTGGCTGAGTGCCTGAGGCGCAGGGGTGCCACCTCCTAGGCCTTTGTCTCCTCAGGGTGGAATGACGTTGTCCAAATGAAGCCCACATGTTTGGGTGCTAACTTCTGCAAACAAGGCTGTGATTCTAAGGGTCTGATGTAATCATAAAAATCAGAGGCTTTCTCCACTTGCGGTGGGGAGGCCGTGGGCTTGCTGTGATTTGTTCTGAGTGTGGGACCAGGGTCAGTGCATAAGATTGATGGGGAGGCAGGCCTGGCCCTGCGGTAACAAGGCCCTTGCTAATAGCTCTCAGGCGTGCTCCCGGCTGGGGAGGAGGGGAGATCCTGGCTCCTGGAGTCATTTGTTGGACGGCCAAGTGACTGCGGGTGAAGGATGCTAATAGGATGATGTTTTTTATTGGGACCTTAACCCCTCCATTCCTAGACCCACCTTCTCCCCTTCTTCGTCAAGCTGACTTTCCCCTCCTACCTCTCAGGGAACACCTAGCCACCTGCAGCTTCCACTCTGCACTTTACATAGTTATTCTCTTCCTTCTCCCTCCCTCCCACCTTCCCTGGGATGCCCGTCCTGGTGCGTCTGGTCTTGGCCTCTGGCAGCTGTCTCTGTTGCCTGGTTCATAGTGCCACTCTGCACCTGGCCCGTCTCCTGCTGTCCCTCCATCCTCTGCTCCTTCAGAGCACAACCTGCACCACTGTTCCTTCTCCAAGACCCTCGATAGCCCCTTCATCATTCCCGGCCCCGGCATCTTGCCCGGCTGCCTGGGCTCCTCTAGTCTCGGCCCTCTCCCTCTGTTAGCTCCCTCCTGCCCGTCCTTCCTCCTCTTACTTTGCTTTTCTTGTTTTCATGGCCAAGGGCCATCAGGCCTTGGGGGACTGATTTGCTGGGACACAGCAGGAGGGAGGGTGCCTTGCTCTTTGGTTCCTCTTTCTGCACCTGCACCTGCTACAGCACCTGGAGAAGACTTGGTCCCAAATATTTGTTGAGCGAATGACCAAGCGAAGAAAGGTGCCCTCCTGGCTTTGCCTGCCCATAGCACCCGCGATCGCCTCTTGGATTTGATGCAGACTCCTCACTGTGACTTGGGTCTTTCTTGGTCTCTTTTCTCCCCAGCCCTCTGTTTCTGTCTTCACTCAGGTTGTGGCGCCTCCCGGAGCCTCCACACTCACTTGCCTTCCTGCTTTGACCTTTCCCCCTTGTGTCTCTTCTCCCAGGATCCAGTTCTTTTTTCCTGTAGCCCTTCCTGCACCACCTTCAGTGCCCATATTCCATGTCATTTCTCCCTAATGCCAGTCCCCTGTGGAAGCCAACTCATTGGTGTTGGGGTTTGACGTCCACTCTCCCAGGAGTCTCTTGTGATAAGGGTCAGTTTTGCTCAACTTCGTTTCCCAGCAACCCCCTCACCATTCACTCTGAAATGTTGGCTGGAAAGGATTCTTCCTTCCAAACGCTACCTGGAGGGATGCTTCCCTCCTTCTTGAGGGGAACAAGCACTCGTGGTGGGTCAGGGCTCCTGGTGCCATGAGCGTCTGTGATTTTGAGAGCTGGGGACATGGTGCCCAGAACCTCTCCTTCCTTTGGGCTGTGATGTGAATGGACTTGAGTAATTCTGCCCAAGCTCACCTCCATTGGAATTTAGATCTTCCTGTTCCTTCCCACCAGAATCACCTTCTCTCATGGGATGGTAGGTTTTATTTGTGGTGTTTTATTTGATGTCCTTTCAAGGGGAGGCATTCAGCTATTACTGAGTTAGCGTGTGGGTGCTTCAGAGACATTGGTAATATTGTTGAGACCTGCTGCCCAGTGATAACTCTAAGCCAGCTGATGCAGAAGCCTTCCATGGCAGAGGAGTCAGGTCAGGGAGGGCATATGGGTTATTTGAAAGCAGATGTCAGCTGGGCACAGTGGCGCAAGCCTGTAATCCCAGCACTTAGGCAGGCTAAGACAGGAGAATTGTGAGTTCAAAGCTAGCCTCAGCAATGGCGAGGTGCTAAGCAACTCAGTGAGACCCTGTCTCTACATAAAACACAAAATAGGGCTGGGGATGTGGCTCAGTGGTCGAGTGCCCCTGAGTTCAGTCCCCGGTACCAAAAAAAAAAAAAAAAAGAAAGAAAGCAGATGTCTTCGGAGCATGCACAGTCCTGAACATTTAAAGCCAGCTTCGGGAGCAAGTATAGGGTGTTAATTTCTGAACTCATTTCAGCCCATACCCATAATGTGTCTTACCTAAAACCGTGGGTCACTCTGTTCTGTCAGCTCAAACTGCTCCTAGAATGAATGTGTGTGAGAGTCAACACAATACATTTCAACAGAAAGGGAAGGGGTCCTGTCATCTGACTGTGTTGCAGAGTTGGATTGAGGGCCAAAGAGTTCTAAGCTAAAGTTTTGTACTTGGATTATTATTCTGAGGATCTCAGGGCACAGGGGAAAAGGAGTGTATTTCATCTAAGGTGGGCTTGTCACCACAGGGCTGATTTCTCAGCTTTGTGTGCACTGCCCCCATTCCTCAGCCCAGAGAATATGCCAGAAGCTTTGTGAACTCAGACTATACAAAGTAAGAGTGAATAATTTGCTAGGATTTCAGTATCCCCAGCGGCTAGGCCACTTGGTGGCTGTGATGGCAGCAAAGCCCATTTCTGCCATTCTGCGGATGGTCTCAATGTATCACTTAATAAGGATATTATGGGGTGTAAGAACACAAGATGCTAAATGCAAAATGAAATGGGAAGTGTGATATAAAAGTTGTATTGATTTTTTATTTTAATGGATCAAAAATGAAGAGCTCTTCTAGCTGGTGCTTAATAGCTGTTAGTGATGAACTTGAGCAAAATCTTACAGAGAATGCAAATGTGAACCTGAGAGTGAGTGGCGTCATGGCTTCAGGGCCATGGTATACAGTAGGGCTGTGAGTGCCTTCAGTGTTCCTGATGGACCAAGAAAGAGACTCGTGAAAGTCTTGGTATCTGAAAGGGCAGTGGAACTGCTCAGTTTTGTTGGTTGTGAGGCAGTTACTAAGATGACCTCTGCCTTTCTTGTACCCAGCCTTCAATGTTAACATAATATTGGTCATTCTGTAGAGTGGAGAAAATGACCAATACATCACGTGACTGAATCTCCTGGAAGAGCTTATGGCAAGATCTTGGACCAGGAGTCAGGGAACCTGTTTTGTTGTTGTTGTTGAACAAATCCCAGTACCTAGCTTGAATAGTAGTGCCTTCTTTTACCCAGTTCTATTACTACTTATAGACAACTATAGTCTGGAAATATTAAATGGAAAATTCTAGAAATAAACAATTCACAAGTTTTGTTTTGCTTTGTTTTTTACTGAGAATTTAACCCAGGAGCAATTTACCACAGAACCACATCCCCTGTCCTTTTTATTGTTTTATTTTGAGATACGGTTTCACGAAGTTGCTTAGCATCTAATTAAGTTGCTTAGACTGGCCTTGAACTTGTGATCCTCTTGCTTTAGCCTTGTGAGCCACTGGCATTACAGCTATGCAGCACTGCACCCAGCTAACAATTTATACATTTTAAGTTGCACACTCATTCTGTCTGCTCTGTTTTGCCCAGGACACAAATTATTCTTTCCTCCAGTGAATCCACACTGTATATGCTACCCACCCATTAATCACTTCATCACTGTCTCAATTATCAGATTGACTATTTCAGTGTCACAGTGCTTGTGTATAAGTAACCCCTATTTTATTTAATAATAGCCCCAAAGTACAAAATTAGTGACACTGCCAGTTTGGACAGGCCAAAAAAGTCTGTGAAGTACTTCAAGTAAAAGGATGAAAGTCTCCACTTAAGAAAAAGAAAGAAAAAAAAAATGTATGCTGACGTTGCTAATATCTGTGGTAAGAACGAATCTTCTCTCTGTGAAATTGTACAGAAATAAGAACTGTGGGCTTGTTTTGCTGTCACACCTCAAATTGCAAAAGTTATGGCCACAGGGCCTAATACGTGCTTCATTCAGATGGAAAAGGCATTAAATTGGTGTGTGTATTGGTGTCCCCCTCAGATAGGGGGACATGTTTTAGTTTCCTATGGTTGTTGTAATAAATCACTAAATCTGAGTTATCTTAAAAAATACCCACATTCTTTTTAGAGGGAAGAAACCCAAGGCCATTCTCCCTGGGCTGAAGCCAAGGTGTCCCCAGGCTGGTTCCTTCTGGAGGCCCAGAGAAGACTCCAGCTTCTGGCCTGATTCAGCTTCTCTGGTTGCCCACAGCCCTTACTCCGGGCTCCTTCCTTAGTTTCAGGGCCCGGAGTAGCATCTTACCCTCACTCAGGTCTCTGCTTGACAGGTCTCTGCATCCTCCTCTCGCCTGCCTTTTTTTTTTTTGATCCTAGGGGTTGAACTTAGTGGCACTCAACCACTGACCCACATCCCCAGCCTGATTTTGTATTTTATTTAGAGACAGGGTCTCACAGAGTTGCTTAGCACTTTGCTTTTGCTGAGGCTGGCTTCGAACTTGCAATCCTCCTGCCTCGGCCTCTCAAACTACTTGGATTATAGGCATGCGCCACTGCGCCCTGTTCCTGCCTTCTTCTTGTAAGGGCCCTTATGGGCACATGGGGCCCACCCAGATTACCCAGGATAATCATGCTGTCTATAAAATCCTGAGTTGAATTGTGCCTGCAGAGTCCCTTTGCCATGTGAGGTAACATTCACAGGTTCTAGTGATCAGGACTCTTCATCCTCCTGCATCCTGTCCTTCCTCTTGTCCTTTAGGGATGAAGCAAAGGATGTTGGGCCAGCTACTTCTTAGGTGAATATCTTATCTTGCCTGGAGTTTCCTGTTTGTTGATCTTAATTTGATGTTTAAATATCCAACAAAGTTCCCATCTCATAGGCTTCATATTCAGATATATTGTTGTGAATTGATTATAGAATTTAGTATCATAATAACTTGTGTATTATAGGCATTTAATCGGTAACTCCTTGGAAGTCCTGGTTTTTAAGGCAATTTCATTTATTTTGGTTTTGGGTACCAATTTAACAAAAGGAGAAGGATGCTTCTATTCAGAGACACCTTTTGATGATTGAGTAGGTGAATAGATAGCCATTGGTCTAACTGCTTTGGAAAGCTCTGTGGCTTGATCACATAAAGCTAAGCATGTCCCATGTCACATCTGTTCTCTCCCTGGCAAAGCACCACAAGGAGTGAACGTACATGTGCACAAAGGACTTGTCCTGGAAGGGTCACATCAGCACAAACTGGAAACTGGAAAATGTCTGAGTGGTAAGACAGATAAATAGTTTCATATCTATGTGGCGTAATGCTATGAAGCAGGTAAAATGAAGATATGGTGTTGAGCAACGAAGAAGACACAGCTAGTAAAGATTGTGTGATTCCAACTCCATAACGTTCAAATACAGGCCGCCTTGCTGGAGGCCCCTCCCAGTCCACACAGCGGTCTGCCCTGTGGGAGGAAGGGCAGCATGGCAATCAGAGCTGGGCTCAAGGAAGATTTTGGGGTGCTGTTAATAGTTTACTTTTTAACGTGTGGGATGATTGTACAGGTGTGTCACTTTCTGGTAGCTCACCAGGTAGTTCACTTATGATTGGCTGACTTTTCAGGATATGTGATTCTAATTTTTAAGCCTGTGTAAATCTAGGTAGTTAAGTAGGTAGCTAAATTTGAAGTGATTTGGTAGGTTTTGCAATGTTTTTAGATGAGAGGATTTTACTCACCTTTGGGATTTATGAATTGATGTTGCTGTTTAACTTTGAAATTCAAATGCTTTTTAAGCATGAAACTTTCCTTTTAGGATTGATGTTCAATGCTTCTATGTAACTGCACGCCCTCTTTTCCTTCCTGATATACTTCACCGTTTGGACAGATACTCACTCTAGGAGGGTTTGATCAGAACATTGACCTCAAGATCTGAAATTTGTTCATCAACTCCTACTTCTGAATGAGCGTTTTCATCCCGAGCAGCATTTCTACCAAGACTGTAGCAATGACATAGCTCCAGTTAATATTGAGACGCTATTATTATTGCTTGACATACACACCGCACCAAGGTAGATATGGCTACTACTGCCTGCATTAGTCAATAAACGTGTATCTGCATAAAATCCTTGTGCTTGGAAAAAGAAAGACAACTCTATTATGGAAGCTATGGGAACTGCAAAGGAAATGCACTGCTTAAGCTACAGCCATACTGGGAAAGGTAAGAACTACTTCCCCTGATGGCCTGTGAAACAGATTTAGCTGCAATCTGGCCGGCAGTTATGTTGAGCATGGCCTGCCCACAGTTTCTACCATTTAGTAATTCTTTGCTAATGGTTCAATATGGGGAGATTGCCAATAAAAACCAGGATTTTTCCTTTTCTTACAAAAATGGAAAGGTCAAGCAAAACCAGACCTTCATTTCTTTGCAGCAGCCATTAGCTAGAGCTGGGTGACAGCCATTCCTTTGCACAGTGCTCGAAGGTGCCAGTTGGTCCAGCCTTCCTTGCCTGTTCCTGTATGACACCCACACTGTGGTTGTATACAGAGAATGGAGGAGACAGACCTTCTGGTGTCTAACTGTGTTGCTTGTTGGCCTTGCCTGGCTCAGACTTCGAGTTTGCACCATTTGGCCTACTCTGCCTGCTGCTGGGTTAGGGATTTGCATACAGTAACTCTTTTATTCTGCCAAACAACTTCACATTTGTCTCGTTGTATAGATAGGGAAACTGAGTCTCAGGGATGTGAAGCTGTTTGACTGAGGCCACTCATCTAGGAAGTAGGAGCTGGCCTCGTCTACAGAGATGCACTGTAGATTCCCCGGAACATGCAGCTATAGAAACAGCTGGAAGATGTCACTTGAAAGTCAAGATGCTCCAGTTTTAGACAAGGACATGGCAAACCCTGAGATGAGTGACAAGGGGCTGTCTTGGATGGAAAGGTTGACCGTGCTCTGTGGCTAGCAGGATTATTATAAGCCAATAGAAGCAGAAAATTTGATTATCCCTTTAATGCAATTTGCATTTTTTTTCTGCCATAGACTCATACAATTAAGAGCAGGAGTGGACATTCAGAACCAGCCAGCAGGCTTAGAACCTAAGCAGATAAAACCTAGAGCACCACACAAGGACTTTATATAGGGTAGGGCGATGGTGAGGTGAACATGTCCCCAAAGGACAAGGAGGCCCGAGTTTAAATTTTTAGTCACACCATTTAAGTCACAAGGTGACGATAGACAATTTACTCATCCCTGCAGGTCAGTATTTTCTCCATAAAAAGGGAGCATCCTGTGTAGCCCATCCAGCTGTTAGAAAAGCCAGCTAAACCACCTGCTGTACCAGAGTGGTTGCTCAGTAATTCTTCGTTTTCCTTCCTTCTTGTATTTTCCTAGGATCCAGAGAAGTCTCTTGGGAAGGGTACAAAAGGTCGTCCCCTTTGCTTTGCAGCTGAGGACACAGAAACCTGGAGGACTGTAAGGTCCCTCAGTCTGCAGCCTCAGCAGTCTGGGGTGGCAGAATTGGAGCCACTGCCTGGAGGATGTATTGCCATTCAATTCACTGCTGTGGTCCCTTCTCCTTTGTCACTGAGTAAGAACCAGAGCTGAACAAGAAGGACAGGCCCTACTCTTGTATTTGTATCCATGTGTATTTCTAGGCATTTGTCGCCCTCCCTGGGCCTTAGAAAGGGGCAGAGGAGATGCCGAGACACGGGGAAGCTGTGATATAAATGCTCCCACAGCAATGTGAAGAAGCATAAAGGAGCGGTTGTGAGCGCTTTGAAGAGTGACAGAGTAAAAAGGGCCATCCCCCAAGGTAAAGTTCAATTGCTTCCCTGACGGATTGGCCAGTGGGGGCCTCCACTGGACCAGCACATCTGGTTCTAGCTCCCAGACTTTCCTTTAAATGCCCTGTGCCCTCAGCTGAGTCACGTAACCTCTCCCATCCCAAATAGTGCTGCTCCTTTCTTGGCAGGGTTTTTTATGAAGATAAAAAAGAGCCCCTCATGCCTCACCGAGGGTAGGTGATCTTGTGCTTTGGGTTTGCTGAGCACGCTCTCAGAAGCAAAAACCTGCTCCAGGAGCCCACAGGGTGGAATGTTTAGGTTAGCACTGGTAGGAGGAGCCCTGGCCAGGCCAAGGTGACTCCTCTTTCTAGAGTAGGACCTTTAGATACTTGCTATTAGGTTTTTTTTGCTCCAGCAGAGGGCACTCCATGTCCCTTTCCCAGGAATCTGGATTCCCTGGAGGAAGTATAGCCAAGTTGGGACTGAAGCTTGAGATGATGCCCCAGCCAGGAAGACTTCTCCCTACACTGGTTGACAGCGTTTGCAGTTAGGTGGTGTGGCGCCCTTGAATGTGAGCCTTTAACAAATAGTCAGGCACTGTCACGGGCCCTGGAGGTTGAGCTCTGACCACATGAGTGTGTCCCCACTTCTCGTGGACCCCACTTTCCAGTGGATGCAGGGAGACGAGTAACAGACTCACACTCTGCTGGTTGGGGGCCAGGCCAACAAGGAGAAGTGAACCACTGGCGTAGCAGCCCAGGTGACAGGCACGTGGGCTTGGTGACCTGGGGGGGCTCTTTCCCTCAGGTGGACTGGGCAGGCCTCTCTGATGTGTGGCAGGAAGAGCACTTCAGGCAGAGGGAATAGCAGGAGGCGGGGTGTGCTTGGTGCCTCTCCAGGCCTTCGGGTGGCTGGAGAGAAAAGGAGAAGGAGCATGGTGGTGAAGGGGGGTGGCTTGAGAAGGGTAGCCGAGAAGCACAGGCCCAGGGAGTGGGAATGGGAGCCCTGGGCCCTGACTCCTCCCTCCTGTTGTGCACCCCTCCTGGGGAGCCGATTCCTTCCCATCTGATCTTTGCTTCCTCTACTGTTGACAGAGACCCCTCCTGCCGACAAGGAGGTCTCCTAGATCTCTGGTTCCCACATTTGTCAGATACTAAGCAGCATCTGGGGCATTGGTTTAAGTGTAGAGTCCCCACCTGGGGCACCTGTGACAAATGGAGATGCAAATCCTGCTCAGATCTGCTAAATGGTGTGCGTTGCCAATAGGAGGGACCTGGGGACCTGTGTTTTGAATGAGTGTCTCCAGGTGTTCTTTCTTTTCTTGCTAAATTGGAATGTTTGACCAAGATAACACGATGCCTCTAGGTGGCTGGTCTCAGCTACTCTCGGGCTCCTGGGCCTTTCTGCATGGTAGTAACAGCACTAACCAGCTGAGCGCGGTGGCGCACGCCTATAATCCCAGTGGCTCTGGAGGCTGAGGCAGGAGGATTGTGAGTTCAAATCCAGCCTCAGCAAAAGCAAGGCGCTAAACAACTCAGTAAGACCCTGTCTCTAAATAAAATACAAAATAGGACTGGGGATGTGCCCAAGAGTGTCCCTGAGTTCAATTCCCAGTACCTCTCCTACCCACCCACCCCCAAAATAAATAAATAAAAAATAACAGCACTGATTGAGTGCCTACTGTTCATCCTGCTTCTCCTTCCAAGTAAGCTGTGCTTGGCTGACTGAAGAGGGAACTAGGCAGTTTGGGCTACTGGACTGTGCAGATCCCCAGGCCAGAAACAAACGTGTGCACTTCTGGGCGCTTGGCTTGTGGGAGCATGTTTCACAGGCATGGAGACCATGTCTTAATTTCATGTTTTGGGTAAACACTCAGAGGTGAGCGGCATGAAGGGGCAGATGAGGATCTCAGGGAGAGTGTGTTTGCAGAACCTTTACCTGTCTCTCCCAGTCTCTTTAGTAGATGTACCTGCTCAGAGGCTTCTGATGGACAGAGAGGATCCTCTTTTCCCTGTGGTCTATGCTTCTGCCCCAAGCTCCACATTGCTTTCCAGGTGCTTCAGTGGCAGGTAGGAATCAGAAAGAGACCCTTGAATTTTGTAGTTTCTTCATTTTTTTTCTCCTGTTCCCTTCTCAGGTGAGCTTGTTGGACTCCTTCAGGCTTTGAGGCAATTCCTTCTTTCTGTCTTTAGATAATACGCGCTCACCCCCCCATCAGCCTTCGCTAGGAGAGCTGTTGTAAGCACTTGCCTGGCTTTCTATAACATACCTCTTGGGGAGGTACCAGCATCACCCCCTTTTATAGATAAAGTGCAGAGTATCAGGGAACTTGCCCCGCAGGGAGCCTGTTCTTACCTCCTGCCTCCCTCTCGCTCCTCTGTCCCTTCCTTTACAATCAAGAGCCCATGTGAGGTTCCTCCTATGCTAAGCCCTGGACCTGTCAGCAGAGAGCAGAGATGAATAAGATCTTGTTCTGGGGTGAGGGGTGGCATAGCTATCCAGAGGTACGTCTGTGCTGGTGGTGACAAGAGAACAGTACAGTGGGGGCCCGAATGGCTGGAGTCAGAAATGGGCGTCATGGTGAAGGCGGTCATTGAGCCGCTAAGAACGTGCTGGGGTCCTACAGAGCATGATACCACAAAAGAACAAAAAAGCCCCGGTTCTACAGTGGCCTTCATGTGGCACTCTTGTGCATGTTCTGAACCTCAGTTCATTGTCCCTGCAAGGGGCTCAGAGTCCTGGCCTTGGGTGGTTGTGACAAGTGAGCAGATATAGGACAGGGGCCTCACACACACGGTGCCCCATGCAGGAGGCTGCTGGTGAGTGTTTTCACCTCCTCTAAAGGAACCGAAAGGGAAGGACAATAGCACTCGTCACAGGGAAAAGGCACATGTATTTTAGACTCCAAAAGCATGCGGAGTAAAATTCAAGAATCAACAAATGGGAGGGAATCCTCACAGCAAAGGAGACAAGAGTGTGAAGAGAGAGCCTGCAGAATGGGAGCAGATCTTGGCCACATGCATCTAGGATACAAGATTCATCTCCAGGATATATTAAAAAAAAAAACCTCAAAAGCCTTAACACCAAAAATCCAAATAACCCAGTCAATAAATGGGCAAAAGAACTGAACAGGCTCTTCATAGAAGAAATACGACCAGTCAACAAATATATGAAAAAATGTTCAACATCTCTAGTGGTTAAAGAAATGCAAATTAAAACCACACTGAGATTTCATCTCACTCCATTCAGAATGGCAATTATCAAGATTACAAGGATCAATAACTGTTGGCAAGGTTGTGGGGAAAAGGGCACACTTATTCATTGCTGGTGAGACTGCAAATTGGTACAACTGTGGAAAGCAGTATGGATGTTGCTTAGAAAACTTGGAATGGAACAACCATTAGACCCAGTTATGTAT
The DNA here is from genome assembly GCA_004024805.1 of Geosciurus inauris. Lineage (NCBI taxonomy): Eukaryota > Metazoa > Chordata > Mammalia > Rodentia > Sciuridae > Geosciurus > Geosciurus inauris. The sequence goes on along the minus strand of PVHX01001411.1, from coordinate 66,129 downwards.
CCAAAGGATTTAAAATAAGAATACTATGGTGAAATGCCACATCAATGTTTATAGCAGCTCAACACAATAGCTAAACTATGGAACCAACCTAGGTGCCCTTCAACAGAATGAATAAAGAAACTGTGGTATATATACACAATAGAATATTGCTCTGCCTTAAAGAAGAATGGAATTGTGGCATTTGCTGGTAAATGGATGGAACTGGGGACTACCATGCTAAGTGAAATAAGTCAATCCCAAAAAGCCAAAGTCTGCATGTTCTCTCTGATATGCAGAAGCTAATTCACAATAAGGGGGAGTAAGGAAAAATAGAAGTTCTTTGGATAAGTCAGAGGGCAATGAAGGAAAGGAAGGAGGATTGGGAGTAGGAAAGCTAGTAGAATACATCAGACATTGCTTTCCTGTGTTCATATAGGAATATACGACCAGTGTAATTCCATATCATGTACAGCCAGAAAAATGGGAAATTGTACTCCATATATGGACAATATGTCAAAATTGTCAAAATATTCTACTGTCATGTATTTAAAAACAAAATAATAATAATAAAAAAAGAACTTGCTGTAGGTCAGCACCGCTGTCTGTGATTTACAGGGATGAACTTGGCCTCAGAGCCACCTGTGAAGTTGGTCCTGCTGTTCTACTCGCCTGCTTACAGGTGAGGAACCTGAGGCACAGAGAGCTTGAATACCCACCCGAGGTTAATCAGCTAGGCAGCAGAGATGGCGGTACCAGGGGGCCCGCAGGGCCATGCCTGTGCGCACAGGCTGTGTTATCTTAGCACGCAAAAAGAAGGCATCGCTGGCTCCATCTTACAGATTGGGAAGCAGAGGCACCAAGAGGTGAAAGGCCATACAAAAGCATGGCAAATGAGTAGAAAACACATGTTTCTCATTGGGGGTCGTTGAAAGTGAGGTCTCTGAAGAGCTGAAGCAGGTTCTGCTGGACTCTCAGCCAAGGAGGACTTCTTTGTCCTCAACATGTTTTCCATCCAGAGGGATGGCAGGCCACTGGCCTGGATTCCCTTTCTTCTCTTGTGCGCCCCTCCTGGCCCTGGGTTTGGAAAGGTGGGGTTCAGGCAGGGCTGTGGCAGGATGTGGCCATCTAGCTCCCTGCCATCCTCAGTTCCAGGTACTCTGCCATGTTCCTGGGTGCCCTGGTTCCTCGGCAGCCCTCTTAGGGGATCTTCACATCCTGTCTGTGGTCTAAGGAAAAATTACAGCCGTGGGTGTGTGCAGGGCATGTCCCTGCTTCAGCAGAAGCCCGCAGCTCTCAGGAGCCCAAGTCCAGCAGGGTTAGGTGTGACTGCTGGCTTGGCATCCTGCATGTGCCTGAGGCACCATTGGGTATTTGTAAGAGTCTGAGCCCCACCAGGAATGTTGACAGCCAGTTCCAGTGATTAACAGTTCATCTTTCTGTTATTGGTTTTCTGTAGATATTTATATTCCTGAAAGTACCTTGTTGTGCAGATTGGCCCTTGGTCCTCTAAGCCCCCTCTGTGCTGGGCCATGGTGGGGGTGAACCCAGGGATCGGGTAGTGGTCTCACCTCAGATACTTTTGATTTGCCTTCCTAACCGACCTGCAGGGGCACGTTGTTCGTGATCTCTCAGGTGAGCTACTGTCATCCAGTTAAAAGTTGGGGCAGTGAAGCCTGGATGCTTGCAAGGCTGTGGACCTGCCCCACGTGCTGTGCCTGGCATTCCCATGTGCCAGCATCACGCCCAGCAGACTCCTGCGCATCAGACACGCCTTGATGCCTTCCAGACTGGTTGTCTTCACATTTGAAATCTTTCATCTGTTCAGTGAAATGGATGCCGCTGTGCAGCCTGGTATAAACATTTCTCTGCTCAAGGGCTGCCCTTCTGGATTCTAGTCCATCATTCCCAAGCCCTTTAAGCCCAAACATAAGATGGCATGGGATTTGAGGAGTTGAGAACCCTGAGCGTACTTGGGATGAAAGTTCCCACAGTGGTTGATGGAGTCAGGATTGGGGGCAGGTGGGGTGGAGCACAAACCCTTTTGCTCTTTGTTTATGCTGTGCCTTTGGGATATCCAGAAGTGGGCTTCAGGTGACACAGGGACACTAGAGTTTCATGATCATTCCATGTGTTGGCGCTTTCTTCTTGAGTGCTGAGGTTTCCTCTGGGTAGCCAGCTGACTTTTTTGGTGCCTCCATTCATTTCCACCCCTTTTTTTCTGTTAGATTATTGAGAACATATTGATGAAGCACCGGGAACATGTTTGATCCTGGACCAGAGTCATAGGAAGACAGATCTGATGAAGGCACAGCCTTTGCCCAAGAAGAATTGATCTTTTGTCGCTCCTTAGGTGATAATGACCTTCCTCCACGGGGTCATTCCCTGAGGGTGACGGGTCTTTGTAGGAAACCAGGACATGAGGTGATGGGACACGGATTCATGGGTCAGGGTGGTCCCGGGATGATGGGAAACCCCAGCTAAGGCTGAGAGCAGCAATCTCCTTTGCAAGGAGCACTCACAGTCACAGTGCAAAATACTTTGCTGTAATAGAAGATAAAAGTACACATACTGGTGTTTGGGAACCGGGAGGCACATTTAACTGCCTGGGGACTTCAAAAAAAGGAGGATGGTGTCCCTTGGGAAATGTGATGAGATGTGATGAGAAATGGGCCAGGAGAGAGGAGTCAGGGGCATAGCTGAGCTGTCACTAGGTGGGCTGTTGAGGATATCATTGGCTGGTGACAATCCAGGTCTCTGTCTGCTGAGATCATGGCATGATGGCAAGTGTGGCCTCTGAGACCAGCATGTTGAACCAAGCCACTCACATGATTTTATTTGTTTATTGTACAGGAGTGCTTTACCACTGAGCTACACCCCCCACCACCCTTTTTTTTCTTAGTTTTTGTTTGAGACAGGGTCTCACTTAGTTTATTTGGGCCTCCCTCTGTTGGTGAGGCTGCCTCCCCTTTTGCTGTCGCTGGAATTATAGGCATGTGCCTCCTGTGCCCAGCAGTCACATGATTTTAGAAAGATAAGCAGTAGGCAAGTCCAGAGCACTGCGTGGTCCCATGCTCAGTTCTGCCAGCAGGCTCTGCATTCACTTTGGAGCCTTCCAGAAATCGGCTGTGTCTTCAAGCATTTAGGGTCTCCCTTTCAACTTCTGCATCCACACCCTGGAGACCTCCCACCGTCTTCCAGCTCCCTGCTCCCTCTTCCAGCTCCCTGCTCCAGCACGCCCCATCTTTGACGCTCAGTGATTCTGTACTAATAGCAGTTACTAAGCCACCTCATCACGTTAGGAAGGAGACATTACTCTTCATCTGGCCCAGTCAGGAGCTTCATTTTATTCTGTCCTTCCCCTTCCCCCTGAGCTCCCGCCCAGTGCAGGAGCTGTCCACTGCAGTCGTCTGTGGCACGTGCAGTAACCTGCTTCTGCAGATGCATTTCAGGGAGTTTGCTTTTCTTGCACTCTTCCTAGCCTCCTGGCACCCAGAACCACAGCCAGGAGAGGGAGAGGGTGGAGGAGGGAGTGCTCCTTCAAGCAGGAACTCGGGCTCCCTGGTCTTCTGCTGCCTCTGGGTGAATTATATCAGGATAGCATTGCAGCTGGAAGGCGTGGGCTTTTTGGTTTGTGAAATCTACTCTGCCTTGGGACAAGCACACCAGGACCCACAGGACTTTCTGATCCGTGATGGAGTTTGTGAACTGAGAATGCCAGATGCCCAGTGGTGGAGACAAGGGGCAGGGAGCCCACAGTAGTCAGAATTGGGACAGAAACAGAGATATTCTAGAAGCCCAGCATCCCAGGCTAGTCCTGTATGTTTGAACCATCTGCCAATAATAACCCACCCATCAAGTTTCTACATGTGCCAGGTGCTGTATGGTGGGGTGGACTTGACTTGGGATCCCATTTAATCTTCACACATCACCTCGCCAGATACATCCTATTGTTGCATTTTTCAGATGTGGAAACTGAGATCTGAGGGTTAAGTGTGTTTGCTGCATGGCTTGCAGTGGGGACCCAGCTATTTCCTATATTCCTTAACTCTTCTGCCATACTCCGCCCTTACATGTAGGTAGGGTGACTCTATAATTCCTTGTCTGAACCGGAGCACTTTGAAGAATGCAAGATGTTCTAAATAATTACACTGTGCAGCAGGAATAAAACAGGGAGTGGGCCAGAGTGACAGGAAAGTGTGGTCCCTTCCTCCTGCTACAACTGGGGACAGAGGGATGCTTCATGCTCCTTTGACAGCAGAGCTTGGTCCCTTCCTCCTCAGTGCCCTGCACACCTCTCTTCCCACCTGAGTGGTCCAGGGCCCCACTGCCCTGTTGGCTCTTTAGCTACCTGATGCTGGAGTGCCTGATGAGTTTGTTTTCACCAGGGAAAGTGTCAAGAAACAGCTCCCCTCCCCTTAGCAAGCAGCCCTCACCCCCAGACCACCCCAGGACCTGTTTATCTCCCCTTGCTCTGCAGGACTGGCCTTTGCTGGGCCTCTCACCACACCTGGTTTGCTTCTTTAGCTCAAAATGTGCTCCATTTACATTCCATCAGCAATTTTCTTACTCAGAGGGATTCCCAGGACATTAAATTAGCAGAAAATGACATTAGCACTAAGAACCAAATTCAATTACCTGAAATACAAGTATGATTGTAAGGCATGAAGTAGTCTCCTCTCCACCTCCTGCACCTAGACCAGACCCTCCCACTGAATAGCGTTAATGCCCCTTGCCTTTTAGTTGGTGGCATTTTAATTTATTTTATTTTTATTTTTATTTTTTTTGCAGATTGTCTAAAGGCACAGAGGATGTAATAACATTCCATGTCAGCATAAGGCAGGTGTATGGGTGGTTCTTGACATCTCTCCACTCCTGTAGCTTTTGCTCCTGCTGCCTTCCCTGTTTGGCCTCTGGTGGGTGGAAAGGGCTTTGCACAACATTGTATCTGTTATGTCCTGAATGGTGGGACAGTAATGCTGCTACCTGTGAAGCTGGAACAGGGTTAATAATACACTTAAAGCCCAAAGCAGAACCAGGCGTGTAGCGATTAATATTAGTAGTTACACATGTTGAGAAGGTGGGGAAATGCCATATGGAGTGTGTGTCTCCTCCACTACATTGACAGCTCCTCCTGGGCAGGGGTGTCATTTAAGTCAACTTTGTATCTCTCGGGCCAACCACAGTGAGTAGTAAGTGCTCAATGAATTCACTTGAGTGAACTAGATGAAATAAAAGCCCGGATGGGGAAGAGAGGATAAAGAAGCTGTTCTATTCCCCCAAACATCTGGGTGGGCTGAGGGGCGAGGCCTAAGACCTGAGATTAATTAAAAACAGTTCTGGCACCAAATAGCAAATGACACAGGGTTGTTCTGAGCCTGTGCCTATCTGAATCCAGTGTTTACATGGGGGTACCACAGCCACCTGTGGGAGAGGGGAGCATCCCTGACCACGGCATCTGGGCTGAGTGCATGTGGGATACTCTGGCCAGTCTTCTTTGGACGGGAGGCAGAGAACCTGCATCTGCAGCCAGCTGTGCCTCAAACGCATTGGTACCATGGGGAATTTATTCCTCCTTCCTACAGTCTGTAAAATAAGGTGGGCTGGGCAAGTTAAACAACTCATATATGGATTTCTGTCCTCTACCAAGGATCAAAATGCAAATCAAGTCAAAGTGGATCACAGATCCAAATCCCCAAGCTAAAGTGCGAAGATCTTAAAAGGGAACACAGGAGTAAATCCCTGTGACTTTATATTGGGCTGTGGTCTCTTAGATATGACACCAAAAGAATGACCAACAGAAGAGGAAGTGGATATGTTGGACTTCACAGAACAAAAGTCTTTCGTGTTTGAAAGGGTACTTTCGAGAAAGTAAAAAAACACAAAACAGATAAAATGTTTGCAATTATATATCTGATAAGGGGCTTGCATCTAGAACAGCTGACGAACTCTTAAAAGTCAACAGTAGAAAGACAAATAACCCAATTAAAAAATGAGCAAAGGATGAGAATGAACATTTCTCCAGTGAAGAAATACAAATGGCCAATAAGCCCATGAAAAGATGCTCAATATCATTAGTCACCGAGGAAATGCAATCAAAACCGCAATGGGATACCAATTCACACCAACTGGGGTGGCTGTTACCAAGACCAGAAAAAAACAAATGTCACAGAGGATGCGGAGAAATTAGAACCCTTATGTCGTGCAGTAGGACTGTAAAATGGAAAATAATTTGGCGGTTCCTCAAAAAAAATTAAACAGAGAGTTAGCATAGGACCCAGCAATTCTCTTCCTTGGTGTGCACCCAGAAGAATTTGAAAACAGGCACTCAAATAAAACTTGTACAGCCATTTCATAGTAGCACTATTCATAATAACCAAAAAGTGGATATGGTACAAAAGTCCCTCAGGTGATCAATGGATAAACAAATCATGGTATAGCCAGCCGTGTGATGGAGTATCATTCAGATATTAAAGTGAATGCAATACTGATGCATGCTATGATGCGACTGAAGCCAGACACAGAAGACCATGTCATGTGTGAACATTCTGTTCATATGAAATATCAGAATTGTCCAATCCAGAGAGCCATAAAGAGAATTAGTGGTGTCCAGGGGTTGGGGGAGGTGATCATAGAATCAGATTGCAAATGGGTACAAGGTTTCTTATTTGGGTGATGAAAATGCTCTGGGATCAGATGGTGGTAAGGGGGAGTCTGAGATTGCTCTAATCACCACTGAAATGTGCGCCTTACAGCAGTCAATTTCATCGTATGCCTTTGGTAGATTCCCGCCCTTTCACTTACAGGGAGTGCTTAGGGCTTCTCTTTGACATATCCAGATTGACATCATCACTATTTGTTATGGTTTACATGTAAGGCTTCCCCCAGAAGCTCCTGTGTTAAGGCAGGAGTGTTCAGAGGGGAAGTGACTGGACTGTGAGAGCTGTAGCCTGAGCAGTCCACCCTAGTTTGAATGGGCTATGTGGGCGGTGGCCATAGGCAGATGGGACATGGCTTTATTGAATTGTGATTCAATAAAGGTATGTCTTTAAAAAGACAAAAATCGAGCCCCTCACAATCAAAGAAGACCAGGAGAGTTGGGTCCCTCGTGTGTTCTTTCTCTTGACAGCTCCTCCACCCTATGGTGTTCCTTGAGATACTTTTGTAGAGGAGAAAAAGGTAATTTCTCCCCTACCCCATGTTCTGAGCTGGGACAGATCCCTGTAGCAAAAAGACAGATCAGCAAGAGACAAACACACAGAAGTTTAGTGACGTGTTCTTCATATATTCGTAGGAGAAATCCAGGGAATGAATAATTCTCAACGAGGTGTCTAAGAAACTGGCTTATACAATAGTCCCCCCGTCCGTGTCCCCCCCCCGGTCTATAGTTTCTCTTTCTAGGGTTTCCGTAACCTGTGGTCAACCTCGGTCTGAAAATATTTATGGAAAGTTCTGGAAATGAGCAGTTCATACGTTGACGTCTCTGCTGTTCTGAGTAGCATCATGAAGTCTCACACTGCCCCACCCTGTCCAGCCCAGGGTGTGAGTTGTCCCCTTCCCCAGCCTTTCCACGCTCTGCCTCTGCTTTCTGTCATCCCTTAGCCATCCTGGTCAGGAGATCAGATGTGGCGGTGCTGCGGTGCTGGTGTTCAGGAAAGCCTCGTTTTACTTAATAATGACCCCAAAGCTCAAGGGCAGCATGTTAGTCAGCTTTGCATTGCTGTGACCCACAGGAACAACTTAGAAGAGAAGAACCTTATTTTGACTCCTGTTGACTCACTCCCTTGCCCGGGACCCCAGGGGAAGCAAAACATGGAGCAGGAATGTGGAGGAGGAAACTGGCCCGCTCCTGACAGCTGGGAAGCAAAGCTCAAGGAGCCAGGACGAAATACGAACCCCAAAGTCCTGCCCCCACTGACCTACCTCCTCCAGCCATGCTCTACCTGCCTGTAGCTACCATCCAGTCAGTCTGTTCACCTAGGGTGGACTGCTTAGGCTACAGCTCACAAGGTCCAGTTATTTCCCCTCTGAACACTCCTGCCTTAACACAGGAGCTCTTGAGGGACACCTCAATCAAAACTAGAACAAGTAGTGATGCCGTCAGTCTGGATATACGTCAGTCTGAAGCCGTAAACACACCCTATAAGTGAAAGTGTGGGAGCCTATCACAAGTGTGTACATATAGGAGGAAAAGGGTTCAGTCCATATAGGGTTCAGTAGTATCCAAGGTTTCAGGAATCCACGGGGCATCTTGGAGCACATCTTCCATGGATAAGGGGGGATTACTGTATAACACCTTTAACCAATAGCAGTAAATCTTTAGAGACTTAATAGGACAAAGGAAAAAGACTGAGTCTCCAGGGACACCAGCCTGTTTGTAGGCAAACACCAGGTGTATGTCTTATAGTTTCCTCTGGTGTCTTCTCCAAGCCAAGAAAGGTGTCTTTGGTGACGGACCTTTGTTCTTCCTAGTGGAGAGGGAAGGAGGAACACCTTAATCTTTGTGAATTTATTTCCTGCTCTAGGCAAGGACGTTTTCTTCTATGAGTTGCTTCCCAAATGCCTTTAGCTCAGAGTAGTCTTTATGCCAGAACACCAAATTTTGGGGTGTCATATTCTATCCTCCACACCTTTAGGGTTCCTGTGGACACTGCTTAGAGGACCTGCGTGGGCTGGCTTGGGTGTCATGTGATTCTAGGGATAGGAAGCGAGGCTTCACTGGCAGCATGAGGGGCATGAGTGGTGTCCCCTTGTGCATGGGTCCTCCTCTCCCAGATGGTCGACAGGTTGGCCACCCCATCACTCAGACTGAACAGAAGTGTGAGAAGGACACTGTGATGACTTGTCATTCGTTTTTTCAGGCCAATCCAGGCCTGGGTTATTAGGAAAGAGAAACACAAACCCCCCAACTCTCCCCCTTCATTAGAGTTTGAAGGTTGAATGTGACACCTACGCTCTCTCTAGGGACAAAGGGAAGCAATTAAAGAACAAAATAAAAAAAGATATCTTGCAAGTGCTAAGTCTCTCACAGCACGGTGCTCTTACAGGATTCTCGGAGTCCGATTCCTTCTGTGGCTTCATGTCACCAACAGGATACACTCCAGTGTCGTGGCCTCTGCCCGCTGTACCGCTGTCTGGCCAGCCCCCAGGTCTCTGTTCTCCACCCCGTTTGTGGCATCCTTGCTTTTTGCTGTCACCTGCTGACACATTCATATTTGGCTTTTAGACCTGGCTTTGCCATGTTAAGGAGGTAGGGTGTGAAGTCCTCATCCCCCGTGCCTGGGAATGTGCCCTTACTTAGAAATAGAGTCTTTGCAGATGATCAGCTTAGGGTGAGGTCATTACAGGGGCCCTGCAATCCACCTTCATAGTGTTGTTATGAAGAGGGCAATGTGAACATGGACACTGACAGTCCAGATGCACGGTGGTGTGAACAGGCCCAGGGAGGCGATGCCATTCCCAGCAAGGAACATCTGAGGCCCCGAGGAGCTAAGGGACCGATTCTCCCTCACAGCCTTCCAAGGAACCCACCCTGCCAGCTGCATGATCTGGGACTTCCAGCCTCCCAAACTGTGGGATGGCACATTTCTGACCTCCAAGCCACCCCGTTTGTGGTACTTGGTTATGGCTGTCCTAAGAAGCTAATATATACCCTCTCCAAGAATACGGTGGCCTTTATACTTCTCTGCATTAAACCATTCACTTCTTTCTGTGTCTCCTAGGCCCTTGTCATTTGATTATCATACTGGATATATTACATTGTTTTCAATTCTGTTTGTCTCTAAATAGACCAAGGGGGTAAGGCTTATTACTATACATTCCTTAGACCTACTGATATACCTGTCATTTAGAAAGGGTGAAGGGATGGTTGGTTGGATGTGATGGATGGGTGGGTGGATTAATAGACATGATGGATGTGATGGGTGGGTAGATGGATGTGATGGGTGGGTAGATGGATGTGATGGGTGGGTAGATGGATGGATGGATGAACAGATCGATATATAGATGGTGGATGGATGGATAAAGAGATGGATGGGTGGTTGGCTGGATGAATGAGTGGGTCAAAAAAATCAGTCAGTCCTTCTTGATTTCCTGATTTCAAAAGAGAAAAGCCAACTTGCCTCAAAGCTCAAGGTTTAAAAAGCAAATTAACATTTGAAAGATATATGTGTCATCTCTGTTTGAGTCCCTCTTTGGCAAGCAATCTCAGGCATGCATTTCCCAGTGTAAATAACTTAGAATGTGTTAAAAAGTTCACCAGTGTTTAAGTTCATTAAATTAATGTTGTCATTCTGAGCTGCTGAGTGTGTTGCTGGTTGTAAGCTATTCATCACATTTCTGTAATTCTGTAGTAATGTCATCTTCAGGAATGTGGTATATATTAAAAATAGAATAGTTCCTTCATATCAAAGAGTCCAGGACCAGGAATTAAATCACCAGTGTCTGCCACTCATTGCTATGTAACTTCTGTTGATTGATCAATTTAGGCATTCAACTAACATCTGAGTGCCAGCTTGTGCCTGAACTCTGTTGAGTGTGAGGGGTACACAGGTAAAAGCCGTCAGCTCCTGCCATGGCAGGTATTCGTAGTTTGGGGGGTGATATGAGAGATGAGTGCATCAGATTCAGATAAGTGATATGATGGAAGTTAGCATAGAGTGCTGTGGGGTCTAGAGTAGGGCCCCCATACTCCAAGCTGGCCGTGCGGAAAGGCTTGGTATGAGAGGTGACATCAACACAGGCCATGATTTGTCTGCCCCCAGGCAAAGGGTGGATGGTGTTCTAGAAATAGAGAAAAGCATATGCAAAGGCTCTGAGGCCCATGCAGGGCTTGGCAGGCAGATCCCTGGGAAAGAGGCTGCAGTGAATGGCAGCTGTGGCTTCCACAGGAGAGGCAGTGTGTGGCCTCTGAGGAGAACTTGAGGGTGGCCACAGCCCTTTGACTAGAAAGACTCTAAAGCACTTCTTACTAATGCAGTCACGCTCACTAGTGTTTCCCATTTGCAAAAGATGTGTATCCTTGCTCTTCCATCACTGCCCCACCCCCTGACCCCAGGGACACATGCCTGTGCCATGCACTAAGGACACATGCCAATGACCAACAAGCCTCCTGGAGCTCCTGGTGAGGCTGTCTTGTGTTCTGTGCTGATGCCCCAAGCCCCGTGCTCTTTGCTCCTGGATATTGGCCCATTTCTCCTTGATCCTTGAATGTACTCCCACCTCAGGGACTTCACCCTGGATGCTGGAAGTGCCCTGTTCCTTCCAGAGCCATTACCCTTCTCTGCCCGTTCTGTGTTCTCAACCTGACGGGTATGGTGGGCATCCCCAGGCTTTCTGGCCCCCATCTTCCTGTTGGGAAGACCCAGGCAGGAGACGAGCAGGAGAGAAAAGAAGGAGGCTGAGGGTCTCTTCCAGGTTCCTCTCAACTGCTGCAGGGGTCCCTCTGCACAATCCTAGCCTCCTTCTGGGGCCATTTCAGGCATGTGGCATGCATGGTCCCTGCCATGACTAACTTTGGGCTATGGAAGCTTGTGTATTTCCCCCAAGTCCTGCTTCTTTTGTTTGTTTGTTTGCTTGTTTCTTTTTTTTTTAATAAATTGAGTAATTGTAGATAAGGTCATTTCAGAGGACACCGTATAGCTGGTCAGAAGCAAAGCATTTGACATGCATAAGCATTATTTACATGTAGACAAGTGTGGGCTGACAGCAAGGATATTTAAGTAGATCTAGTATTGGTCTAAGAACTACATCTAAAGCTGTCTTGTTTGTTTCTTTTTCAAGCCACTTTATGGAGGCATGATTGACATGCAAAAAATGTCATATATAATGATATGAGTTGATGAGTCGGGAGATAAGTGGACCTCCGTGGAGCCATCATTACAATCTCATCCATCGCCTTCAAAGTTCCCTTCTGCTTCTTTGTTTATTATTATTATTTTGTGATAAGAATACTTAACATAAAATCTACCCTGCTAGCAAATTTTTAATTACAGGATAGATGCTGTACGGTTAGCTCTGTCTGTATGCTGTGCAGTAATCTCTAGGACTCGCTGTCATGCTTAGCTTGCAAATTTGTATCCATTAATGAATCCCTCCCTGTTCTCCCCTACCCCTGGCAACCACCATTCTACTCTTTTATGACATTTCCCTCAAATTACTCATTGTACCATCTCTTTCCTGCCAGAACTCTGAAAAATGCACTTAGCTATTTTCATTCCCAGAGTTCTTTTCTCAGATATCCAAGTTTTGCTCAGATTCTGTCATCTCAGTAAATCCCCACTAATCACTTGGTCTAAACAGGCAAACACCCCCTATGGCTCATCACTCATGCCTACTTTATTTTTTTCCTTACTACCTGCTACATTTTTAATTTGTTCTAATTAGTTATACATGACAGTAGAATGCACTTGGATACATCATACATAAATGGAATATAATTTCTCATTTTTCTGGTTGTACATGTTGTAGAATCACATCAGTCATGTGGTCATACATGTATATAGGGTGATAATGTCTGATTCATTCTACTATCTTTCCTACCTCCATATCCCCTCTCCTCCCCTTCACTCTCCTCTGTCTAGTCCAAAGTACCTCTATCCCCTCCCCACTTGCTTATTGTAAATTAATATCTGCTTATCAGAGAAAACATTCAGCCTTTGGTTTTTTGAGATTGGCTTATTTTGCTTAGAATGATATTCTCCAGCTCTATCCATTTACCAGCAAATGCCATATTTTCATTCTTCTTTAAGGCTGAGTAATATTCCATTGTGTATATATACCACATTTTCTTTATCCATTCATCTCTTAAAAGGCACCTAGGTTGGTTCCATAGTTTAGCTATTGTGAGTTGAGCTGCTGTAATCATTGATGTGGCTGTGTCAGTGTGGTATGCTGAGTTTAAGTCCTTTGGGTCTAAACCAAGAAGTGGGATAGCTGGGTCAAATGGTAGTTCCATTCCAAGTTTTCTGAGGAATAATCTATTGTACAGTACAGTTATTTGTTTTGCTTTGCATCTCCCTTGACACACACACCCTCTCCTATACACATGCACACCTGCTTGCTCATCCATGGGCTTTATGAGGATAGGGATTTGTCATGGGTGCTCATTGTTAAAAGCATCTATGAATATTGTGCCAGGCATTGGATGGGCCCTCCTTGGGTACATGATGAAGCCATGAGAGGACAGGCAGTGGGGTCTCTGCTGCCATGCTGACCTCCTGCACACCAGCTCCTCGTTAGCAGCTCCCGTGGAAGCAGAGACAATGGTATTTGCAACTGTGGGAGCCAGGCTTAGGAAAGGGCCCTGCCCCGTCCATCTTGCTCTCCCCTTGTGGGTCCTTAACACTGTCCTTTATGTCACCTGAGCTTGGGGCTGGACTTGGGAAGCCAATCTAAATAGGCACTCAGGGTATTGGTGGCAGTTTTAGCTGTAGTAAGTGAAAAGCTTCCTAACATGACTACAGTGAAGTAGAGAGAGTCATTAGGTGTAGAAAATCTGAAAGGCCACATTCTAATTCTTCATATTATTAGGACATTTTTCTCCCATGATATTGAGCATAGAAAGTGTATTTGATCCGTCATCTGTTGGAATGCATTGGTGATGGTTTGTCCCCTGAAGAGTTGGTGCCTAACCTGGTTTTCATGGTGAGATGCAATGTCCCTTCTGTCCCAGGAGTGAGACCATATTCATCCTGCATCCTTCCCTTCCTGCTGTGGCTGCCTTTGACTTTGATGGTTGATTGCAGCCAGTATCATTTCCTGTGACTTCATCTAATTATTTTCTTTTCAACTCTTTACCCCATTATGTGTCTCTTCTTCCTTAACTCACACTTTGCTGTTTCATCTGCACATATTTTTTAATTGCAAGTCAATTCATTTGGGGGTGAGCAGAAATTAAAGTTTATATTATAAATGAAGTGAGAATTCTTATTACTATACTTGGATTGGTTTATCTTCAGCATGCATCATTTTATGATGACACTAAATAAATTGGATTCTTTTCTGAAATATACACTCATTCCAAAAATTATGGTTCTCTATGACAGTTAATACCCTTGAACTACTGTATTTTTTTAAAGAGGTATTACCAGACAAATAAAAAAATATGGTTAATATTCCTTTGGCAACATTGAAAACCGAGGTCATCTATAGACCAAGGAATCATTCACCTAACTCTGTATTGTGTCCTTCCTTTATCCTTAATCTTCTATTAGTAGGATATATATTTATTTACTTATGTGTTTATTTATTTATTTGAGGGTACCAGGGATTGAACGTAGGGGCACTCAACCACGGACCCATATCCCCAGCCCTGTTTTGTACTTTATGTAGAGACAGGGTACCACTGAGTTGCTTAGTGCCTTGCTGTTGGTGAGGCTGGCTTTGAACTTGCCATCTTCCCGCCTCAGCCTCCTGAGCCACTGGAAATACAGGTGTGCGCCATTGCACCCGGCTAGTAGGATATTTATTGAGTGTCTGTCTCACCAGAACATGCCTATATAGACCTGGGTCTTACTTGCAAGCTGCTAGTCATGAAGCCAGGCAGGGCAGGCTGGTCCAGGTTGGCATCCTATATGCTGGGTAGAGTGTGATCTCATGGGAGCAGGTCCATCCGGGAGCTCTAGAGACAACTTCCCACAGATGCTATGCCTGGAATAAGTCCCAGAGAAATGTTTTAAGTTGTAGGATAAAGAGTATCCAGGCTGGAGGAGCAAGCTGCATGCCTACAGGAGGTGTCAGTGGTAAGCTGGGAGATGGCGAGTAGAGGTGGGCTGCCCGGGTAGGCAGGGGCCTGAGCACAAGTGGGTGTTGGATTGATGGAGAACCCTTTGAAGGACTTCGTGCTGGTCACTTCTGGATCAGACTTGGGTATGAATGAAGTTTTCATCGACCCTGGACATGTGTTGCCAGTGATGTGAGCCATTCCCATTGCCTGGCTCTCAAAGATCCTTACAGTCCCTGGGCCTTTGCTCCCTCCCCTCATCCCCAGCTGCTGCTTTGCTGGCTATGCTCTTGCTCAGATCTCCTGTCCTCCAGGAAGCTTACTCTGACCCTGCCCACCCTCAGGCATTCTCCCTTCCCTCTTCACTGACCTTGATCTTCATTTTTTATGCTAGTACATTTAGGGAGTGGACCTGGTACCAGCCTTCTTAGGCTTTGGGTGATCCTAGGTGTATCCTTCATATGTGAAACAGACCTGATAGTAACACTTCCCAAAGAAGGGAAGCGCCATACATCTGTATACTTCCTCAAATAGAAGGGAATTTGGGCTTGATTTTGTCCCCATTAAACATCACCCCTCATGCATTTTGAAGGCACAGAGCTCTTGCAAGCTGCCTTTTTTTTTTGTCTTCTGTTGTCGAGCTCTGTTCACGTTCCTGTGGAGTGGTAGGGTGCACAGAGCATGAGACACACTAGATGTGACTGCTTGTTCTTTCTCTTGCTTTACTTGGTTTAGCAAAAGACTTGTCTCCTTTATGGGCCTTGGGTTCCGCCTGCAGTATATGTATGTTGGTAATATCTACTGTCTCATTTAATGGAGGATTGAGTCACACGGTGAATGGGTCACCCTGAGTTCAGGGCCCAGCACAGAGTGGTGCTAACTGAATGGTCTAATCAAACCAGACCAAGTTCCATCGTTTGATAGAATCCCCTAACAATCTGACAGTTTTTAATTTTTATCAACAGCAATTAATAATATAGCCATAAGAAGTAGAAAATATCATTCTTTTCGGGGACCAATTCAGGGCCCCTCATAACCATCTGCTGATACCTCATGGCCTCTCCTCGTCACCTTGATCTTTGGGTAGCCTGTTTCCCCTAACAGCATTGTCTAGGCAGGCTCTGGCAAACTGATTCTCCTCACACTGCTTTTCTGAATCCACTCACATCTCTTCTCAAAACCTATCTTTCTCTTTGCCCATATTGCCTTAATTTTCCATTCCTTTGCCATTAAGTAGATATTGATTTCTATTAAGATGAACATCAGGATTTATTGACCAGAGAGGTAAATATTGACAGTGGCAGGGAGTCATGATCCAAATGGGAAGAGAATTCTTCCAGCCCCTGCACCTCCTCTGCTGCTTCTCAGAGAACGAGTCAGGCAGAGTCCCCACACGGCACCCCAACCTGCATGGGAGGGGAAATGCCCACCTTGGTCCTGGCCAGGTAAGGAACCTTTTACCAAGGAACCAGGTGAAGAAGGACCTTGTACCTCCCGTGTTAGAATATTTACATTCCCGGTGCATGGCTGGGCACAGGGAAAATGTTCATGGTTATTTTTGGAAGGAAGGGAGAAGTTTATGGTCAGGCATTGGGTACCTCCCACCTTCACTGAGGAAAAGGGAAAGGATTGGGGATGGTAAATATCGCTGTGCATCTACAAGTATTTAGGCAAAGCTAACATTTTAGGTGAAGAGAAAAAGTGGCCCTAAACATGTTAAAGCTGGAAATCCTCCATCTACCCCTCCTGTGGTTTTAGTCTGGGGCCTCAGGAATTGGGAGGGCCACCTGTCGGCTCTCTGCAGAGCTCTGTTAGAGCTGCTCTCAGAGTCCTGTCCTCTTCGGTCTTCCTCAGTTTCCCCATTGTCATGCCAGCCCGTCTGTTGTACTCTGACCTGTCTATTACTTGACATCAGCTTCAGTTGCAGCTTAGGGAGATTTTATTAATATCCCAGGCCCTGGTTTCTTCACGTGGTAAAAATAGCATATTGTAAGGATTAAACGATCAGGATTTCTCAACCTTGGCGCTCAACATTTTAAGCTGGAACATTCCTTCCTGTGGGCGGCTGTCTTGTGCCTTGCACGATGCTTTCCAGCTGTCCTACCAACCAACCGTACCTCTCCCCCACGTTGTGACATCAGGCACGTGTCCAGATACTGCCAGATTGCCGCTGGCTGAGAACTATGGCCATCAAATGAGCAGTCACTAAGTATTGTGAGAAACACTATTACTGTAATTATTGTTTAGTGTTTATTTACCCAACAAGTATTTTTTAAGTGCTTCCTATGTCCATGGCATGGCACTGAGCCCTGAGGGACAGCTGGCACCTGGTCCTGGGGTTCTAGCCTTCTCAGAGATTGTGATGAGGTTTGCCAATCACACACCTGTGCCTGGGCGTCCAACGTGGCTTTGAATGTTTTGTTCTCACCTAAATATAGCACAAGGACAATTGCTAGGCAGACTGGGGAGAATCCTCTGTCCATGCTCTGGCTTGCTCCTTGGGTTGACAGTCTCCTCCTTGGTTATCAGAGAACACAGCAGTGGATTGGGCCTCTAGTGCCTCTGGTTCCATAAACCGTGCCTGGGAGAAACTGTCCCTAGGTCAGCGCAAGTGTCTGAGTGAAGTGACAGGCACCTCTGTACGCTTGGTGCTGGCACCCTGTGATGCTCAGTACTGCCAGTGGCAGGTCACCATCCCCTCTCCCTACAAGGCTGCCTCTAGAACTATGTCCCTGCTTCTCCCACACAATGGCAGAATGGTACTCATAACAGTTGTCTCAGTCACAAAGTGCTTCTGCCAAATGTCCTCCATCAGGCCTGACCTTTGTTGGCCTCCAGAGCTCTCGGACCGACTCCTCCCACCCGCCTCTCTGCTCCCTCTTCTTCTGCGGCAGCTGCTCTGTGTGCTGTGCCCACTGCTCTGCCCCTTCTGGGAATGCTGTCCCCACCAACCCCCCATGACTCACACTTGCTGCAGGTCTTTGTTCACACTTCATCCTGCCAGAGAAGCCCCATCAGCACCCTCTGTGTATAGCAGCCCC
>PVHX01001411.1:0-48290 GCA_004024805.1 Geosciurus inauris | reverse complement strand
ATGAACGAATAAAGGAAGGAGAAGTTCCTAGGGCTCTGTTGATACCAAGTTGCCAATGTGCGCAGAAGCTCTGTGCACCATTTCCTGGGAGGGATGGTCCTTCAGGGCTAGGTGCATCGTGGGTTGGGGCGATATCTGTGTGATATCAACCCTCCCTCGCCTTTCTTGAGATAGTTCTGTCTTGGCCACTGAGCCCACTCTAGCACATGGATGAGGACATAAAGGGTGACTCATGTAGAACCCTAGCTGAGAGCCATCAATTCACACTGATGCCTCTGACCCCACTGCATCACCAGCCCATCAGGGAAGACCTGCCGTCCTGGTTAGCACGCAAGCCTTCCTACTGCCCCTGCAGCTCTTCCTCCCATGATCTCTCTTCTCAGCTTTCCCACTGGGAGAGGTTGAAATGTTAGGAAGAGAGGACAGCGAGGCTTACTGCTGGCAGTTCTCTAACTGATTGTCTGCCACCCAGACTCATGTTCTGTCCCACCTGTCACTCTGGCATGCTCCGATGACCATGTGGCTCCTTGTTTCCCACCCTTACACACTTGTGCTCTGCTGGTCTGACACTGTCCTTTGTTATCCCAGCTGTTCTGCCACCCACCGTGTGCCCCTGGTGGCTCTTCCTGTCCTTGCTCTGCTCCAGGGCTTCCTCTGTCACACCAGGCAGGCTGACCGTCTTCAGCTGGTCTTTCAGCTTCTTTCCAGATTTGAAGCTGGGAGCTGGTCTGGCCCGCTGTAGATCCAGGCATGTCCTTATGGCGTTCCAGACTTCCTCCTTCCCTTCCCAGTCTGGGCTGTGACCAAAGGCTGGGCTCAGTGACAAATCCCAGCTGGATCAGTAACCTGTCCTGTTCCTACCAAAGGTGGTTAGGAGCTGTGCTTGTGAACATGGTCCCCCAAGGAGACCTCAGACGTGGGTAGCAGAAGAAGAGACTCAACGTCTGCCTAGATGGCAGGTCCAGCACACCCTGTCCTCCAGCACTGTCTTAGTCATTCTCTGAATTCCACGTCTCTTGCCTCTTTCCCGTGATTCCTTGATTAAACCTCCGGTGCCCCTTCCTAGATCCACCAGGCAGCTGAGCTATTTTTGTGGAAGATCCTTGGGACCTACAAGTACCTTCACCTTCGTACCCACCTCAGCTCTTCGTAGGGCCCTGTGGGGTGCAGTGAGGTTTCCAGAAGTAGCTATAGACATGGCCTGGCTCTGGAGTTCCTTTGCTCCTTACCCATATCTGCAAGTCCCTTCTTGGGAGATCTGGAGGGCGCATGCCTCCCTCTCTGCCGGGGACTCGGAGTCTGTGCGTTCACCATGGATTCAACCCTTGCTTTGCAGCCCAACTGGAAACTGGTCAGTGCTTTTACCCTTTTAAAGAACTTCATAAAGTTCTTTTGAATTTGAAAATTTTCTCTCCTGTACCTGCTCCTAATGGCTGTCTTGATAGCTCTAATCCCCTGGACTTTTCCTTCTGCCTCAGGTGTCACTCAGAAGCCCAGCCCTCAGCATCTGCACCCCAGCCATGAGAGCTGGTACCCAGGTACTCTTGCTCTTCCAGCTCTTTGCCTTTCACCCATGCAGGGCCAGCTCCATCCTCCTAGGCCTGCTCATCTTTTCTGTAATGTCCACCTTGATGGTTCTCTTTGTTCTGTCTGGTCAAAGTTAGTTTTTCCCTCTTTGGTTTGGCTACCACAGATCCCTGCATGGTGGTCTTACTAAGCTGTGCCTTCTGCAATGGCTCTATTTTCAGTGTTTGTCTGTCCATGCAGTTTTGGGAGCAGGAATGGTGTAACCCCCAGTGTCCACCTTGACACGATGTGCATCAGAAGTGCTTAGGACATTTTCATTCAGGTGAAAAGCTGTCCATATTTCTGTCACTTTATTGCTCATGGCTTTGATAGCATTATAGTGACTTGGAATTAACCAAGTAATTTCTTCTCTGGGATCTTTCTGGATAGTCTGGTCCACTATTCAGAACACAGTGTGTGCAAACACAGAAGTAAAGTGCACAAAACTCGGGGGATGGCACGCAAGGCTTCCTTGTTCCTAATTAGGAACCAACGAGAAAGTGCTCAGACGGAAGGGTCAGCTGCCACCTTTGCACAGGAGACAGGAAGTTCAGTGCTTGTGGGACAAGAGAAATCTGCCCTCGTATGCCACTTACAGTCTTTCTGTTACACCTGGAGCTGCACTGACCAGTTACCTGAAAAGCACCACACATTTATCTTGTGGCTACTCTAGTTCTTCATCTGGCAAATATGTTTCTGCCCTTTGGTTGGGACCACAGACTTGACGTGGATGATGATCTTTAGAGACAATTCCCTGAAATGTTCCCAAGTGTGCTTCCTCTTTACGCTCACAGATGTATGTACTTTGTTCTGTATCGTCCTCCTGACCTTTATGAACTAACTAACTTCCTTCCTTCCTTCCTTCTTTCCTTCCTTCCTTCCTTCCTTCCTTCCTTCCTTCCTTCCTTCCTTCCTTCCTCTCTCCCTCTCTCTTTCTCTCTTTCTCTCTTTCTTTTTAGTTATAAATGGACCTTTATTTTACTTACTTATTTTTATGTGGTACTGAGGATTGAACCTAGCGCCTCATACATTCTAGGCAATCGCTCCACCACTGAGCTGCCACCCCAGCCCAACAGGGTGAATTTCTGAGGTGCATAAATCAATATCTATCCTCTGTTGCTATCAAGCATTTATGTCTATAAGGGACTTGCACACAATGCTGGGCATGTGGCTCAGTGGCAGGGTGCTTGCCTAGCACGTGTGCGGCCTGAGTTCAGTACCTAGTACCACTAAGAAAAAAAAGGACTTGCAGATTCATGTTCTCCCCCAATCCTCATGATAAACCTGTGGAAATAGGAATTTTGATGACATTCCATGAGTGAGATGATTGTAATTAAGAAGAAATGCATGTTTTGCTGAGGCTAAGTGACATATCTAAGGTCACACAGCTGGATGGCCAAGACATACCTGCCTACCCAGCGACTCCACAGCCAGTCCTCTTCCTCAACACCTCACTCCAAAGTTACTTTTCCTTAGAGAGCTCTCCCTTCATGACCCAGAGGTAGTAAATCATGAAACCTGCCACCAGATTGCTGAGTGTCTTTTGCCCCATGTACATTTTCCATGAAGAAGATTTGGATTATTGTAATGCTCCAAATTCATGGTTTTCTTTCACTCCCGTTGATAGTAAGGAAATTATCAGGTACCAAGGACCCTGAATTGCCCTCCTACTGTGACCCTGCCTGAGATGGCCTTCTGGGAATGGACCACTGTCCTTGCAGTACCTGCTTCAGGGGCCTCCACTCTTGGAGAAGCCCTCCTCTGCTGTGCCACACAGACCAACCATCTTTTCCCCTTACTTGACACCCCTGGGGGCTTAGGGCGGTCTGAACTTCTGGAGACCTACATAGGTCTGTGCAGTGTGGCCCCTGTCCACCTTATAGCCTATTCCTTTCTAGACATTTGATGTTCCAGCCTTGTGTAACCACAAACCATGTTTGCTAGCTCTGGGTCTTGGGTCTGCAGGTGTGTCTTAGTATTATGACTCAGAAAAGACAAAAATAACCTAGAAGAGAATGTGCAGTACTTCTGTAGTATTAATTCTGTGGCCACAGGTCCCCCACCAATATGAGGCAGTGCCCGCACAGCACAGGACCCAGCCTGCTGGGGATACCCTGCTTCTCCCATCGCTGAGTTGGTTCTTGGTTGTTGGGATGTGGGTGTCAGGTGTTGCTTCTTCTGGGATGATTTCCTGTCCAGCACCTACCGCTTCCCAGATGGTGGAAGCTCTGTGCTGTCCCGTGTCCTCCTGGCTCACGTGGGTCGTAAGTAGCACTCATTGGATCCTGTCATGACTGTGTGCTTGGACATCTCCCTTCTGTCTTCACTCTGTGGCTGTGCAGGAGCGTGTTTTACTTTTGTAGTTCAGCACTACACACTAGGTCAGAGATGTGGGTGTGCTCCACAGATGTGTGTTCAGTAAAGGCTTTTTCAGTTGAAAAGAACAGTAACATCTGTGCCTACATCTGTGCCTAGCTGAGGAAGAGTGATGCCCATGTAAGTTCAGAGAGTGGACATTTCAGCTGCAAGGCATTGGGGTCAGGTCAGCTGTGAAAAGTGGGGTGGTGGTGCTATTTATGAGGCTCAGGTGCTGCATCAAACTCAGAAACAGGAAATGCAACCTGGTTTCCACCTGAAAATTTAAGAACTGAAGCCATGTCCTCCAGGAGGACTGTCGAGCCTGCCCACTCCTCTGTGTCCAGGTCTCTCCGTCCTTTTTCCTGTCTTCCCTTCTCTGTCTCCTCAGCCCTACCCACTGTCCTTCCCTGTGTCTCTTTGCTCATGAGCTATGTTCTCTTTCTGCTCCCTCTGCCTTTTCTTCTTCTGCGCCACTCATGTGGTCTTCCCAGCCCAATTCTCTATGACCTGTCAGCTTAGGCACCTAACTCCTATTAGAACTTGGTTTTACATGCACCTCTTTTAAACTTTCCGTAAGAAATTTTAAGTATCATAGGTGCAGCACTGCTGGGTGAAGCCCCCAGCCCCATGGATCAGGAGGCTGAGGCTGCTGTAATCAGTAGTGACGAGGCAGACTTCGGGGTGGGACATGCAGGCAATGTCAGTTTCCTGCTTGGAAACTCAGAACTGATTCCCCCTGTGGTGCCTTCCCAGGCAATAAGCTAAACATGATGGTGTTGAGCTGGGGTGGTGTAGCCTCTTAACGCTCAGTATAATAATCATGGGTCAGTATGGACCCAGCTGAGCCCACTGACCGTGTGGCCAGCCAGCTCTTAGTTAGCTCTTGTTGTTTCTACCCAATGAGAACTTAAGTCTATTTAAAAATAATTGTGGCTTCAGCTTCTGTGACTACCTCTGGGAGTCCATTCAACACATTAATTAATTATCCTCAGTGTGAACAGATTTCTTCTAAACAGCCTCCTGTCTGTTTGTTTTCTCAGCCTCATTCTGTGCCTTCCAATTTGTCCAGTGGAGTTCCTCTTGTAAATTGGTCACTGTCTCAGATTCTCCCCAGCATCTGGCTGGGCTCTGCACAGCATGGCCTGCACTGAGCCAGCTGTGGCTGTGCTGGGCCACACTTACCAAGGAGTCCTCAGAGCAGGAGGCTGGGCCACTGCTTTGCTCTGCCTATTGTTTGACATGCTTGGGCATTTGCTGTCTGGACACAGTGAGTCAATGTGCTAATAAGGCACCTTGAGCTGATGAGCAGTAACAACACATTTGACATGGTTGAAGGGGAAGGAAAGACAATGGCCAGAATCTTCTGTAATCAAATGGCACAGTCTGTCTTCACTCTAGTATTATGATTGAACCTCTGTCCAGTGGCTGGTCTGGAAAAGTATAGCAAGATTCCAGAGATTAGAAAGGGAAACTTTCATTGCTGAGATGGAAGGAATGGCCATAGAGGGACAGCAAGAAAAGAGAAAGTCATGATGGCAGGGCTAGATAGCCTGTCACAGGAACACTGGAATGGGTGAGCACCTGCCTCTTGACAAAGGGACTATGTTACATGTGTTTGAAATGAAATTTCAGGAGCTGGTTGGGTAAGCACCTCTCTGTATGGTTTTGACAATCTTCATCTTTCATGTGTTAAGGATTTTTTTCTTTTCTTTTTTTGTATCAGAAAAAAATAAGTGCAAGTTGACTTCTGTATACATTCTTGAATGCTTGGATGTGCACACAAAAGAAGCATCTGTTAGGTCAAAAGCCTTCCCAACCCTGCAGCTCAGAGCACTCTGGTACCACTGTGGGGAGCAGAATATCCTAGAGTGGTTTCGTTGATCCTGAAAGGATCCTCTGTGGTTTTCTTGGATTTCTGCAGAGTTCTCATCTAACTCCAGGGAAGTATTGAGTAGCTCAGGAGAACTGGGTCAGGAGGGAGTCTGAATCTTATCCACAGTGGAAACAAAAAAGCTCTTAGTCTGTGGTCACAGCTGAGAGGCAGCTTTAGAAACACTCGTCCAGAAGAGGCTCTGGATAGAAAATTTTGGTGACTGACCAGGGAATGAGTCAGGGGTACTAATCGTGGTATCTCTCTAGAACATTGTTGCATTGGGTATTACAGTAGAGAGAGGATGGGATGGATGGACGGAAGGATGGATGGATGATGAGTGAGTGTGCGAGTGAATGAATGACTGAATAATTAAAGAAGCAAGAGAGGGAAGGAGAGACCCACCAGTATGGCCCCAAGACAGAAATAACTGTTGGCTTATTTGGAGAGGCAGAATGTAACATACGAAGCTAGGAGGAGTCTTCTTTGAGTATCACTTGAGAAGCATCTGAGTACTAGTAACAGAAGACTCTCATAAAGGCTTAAACAAATAAGAGTTGGTGTGTCTTACTTCAGTGACAGCTTGGAGGTAAGTGGGTGCTAGCACTGGTTGCGGGGACATTCATATCATGGCTCTGCACAGGCATCTCTGCAGGTATTCTGTCTTCTCTTCACATCTGCAAGGTAGCTGCATGAACTCCAACCATCAGCCACTAGTAAAAAACCATCCCCTCTTCCAGAGCCATTGTTAAACATTTGCCAAGACATCGCTGCTTGCATCTTGTATTTCCAGCCAATAGCACACAGTAGAGATCCGATATTATTTTTTTCCAGTGAGTGAACAGATGTAGTTGGGTTTTCAGATAAAATACAGGCCTGTCTGTTAAATTTGAGTTACAGATAAAGAACTCATCAATTTTTTTTTAAAAATGTAAGTCAATCTGAAGTATATGATGAAACATAATCATACTAGAATTATATTAGTTTTTTCTTTTTTCTATCTGAAATCCAGATCTCACTGGAGTTTCTGTATTTTCATTTCCTAAATCTGGCAACCCTAGGATGGAGGGGGTCACTTTTTGGAAATGTATTTGATACTATTTCATAAAGTAAGGGCTGCTAACTTTAATCATATGTAAGTATATGTGGTAAGGTGGAGATGTGGGTAGAGATTGTGCAAAGCGTTGGAACAATTTATCTGGAGGGAAACATGAAACTGGAATTAATAGTTAGTAATGGGGAATTAACTCAAAATTAAATGAACTTGTGGATGGTTTGTAACTCCTTAGAGATTTCATGGTGCCAGTTTAGAACAATGAAGGAAAAGCTCATCGTCAGCAGGGCCCCACAGTGTGTCAGTGCAGGTCCAGTGCTCAGTGACATCCATCCCTGTGACCACTTGAGATATCTGAGCCTTGTCCACAGAGTCGCAGTGTGAGCCTGGCACATCTGGTGCCACAGAACTGTGAAATGGGGCTCCTCTGATCTGCATCCTTGCTGCATGTTATTTGATTGGGAGAGAAAATTTCTGTACTGAAAATTGATTTGAAATACAGATGTTTGGATCCTCCTCTGGACCTACTGGAGCAGATGCTCTGAGGCATGGGAACCAGCAAGTCTTACAGTTAAACCAGTCTGCCAGGAGGCTGTGAGGCGTCTAAGTTCTGAGGGCCACTGCTGTGGACATTGGGGGGCTAGGGAAGCACATTTGCTTTGCAGGTAGAAGGGTGGCTGTATCCCTGGCAAGGGAATAGGAGCCCAGCCTGTGGGGAGGCCCCTGGAGAAATTACCCTGGAGGCTTTTCCTGTGTCGAGAGACCAGCCTGCCCTTAGGAATTAAAGAATATTTACCTCAGAAAAAAAGGAGCAGTGTCTGATTTACCTCCAAGGAGACTTGGGAGGACTCCGTTGTTTAACCTGCAGGTGGTTCAGTGGACTCTTAAGCACAAACTCTAGGATGTGGGCAAAGTCCTGGCTGATGGGCATGTACCCCAGGTTCTAGTCCAAGACTGCCCAGTAACTTGCTGGGCAACCTCCTGCAGTGCCTGGTCTTCTCTGGGCTTCTGTGTCTGATGGTGTAAGTTGAGAATTTGGAAGGATCAACCCTACCTCTGATTCTCTCTGGTCTGTGTTTCCCCTGCAAAGGCTGAAGATGGCACAAGTTCCTGTGAGTTGGCTGGGGAGTTCAGGTCTTCCTGTGTCCCTGCCATCCCCTCTCCTCTCCTTCCTCATCTCTCTTCATCTCTTGCTGACAAGTTCTCGAAGTGATGAGTCTCCAGGTGTGTGAAGGAGATGGCCTTCAAATCCCACAGGACATCAGGAGTGAGCGAGGCATGTGGCCTGAGTTCAGTACACGTGGGTCATCACCCTGCCATCTTCTCATGACCTGGGTTGGCTTAGGCGGGGATTCAGGTGTGGTGGAGAGAAGAGTGAGTCTCTACAGCCCCTGGGGCAGCTGGGGCCTGCGTGAGCACCCTCTGAACAGCCACAGAAGATGCTGTCCTGCTCACATGTTCCTGGACCCTGCATATTACTCCACAGATTTCTTCTATTTTTCTTTTCTTTATTTGATATGTTACCAAAGTAAATTTACTTTCTTGAATATTTGTATGATTTCACCATTTAATACTTCTCATCATCCCCAGTAGACTGTGGGGTACTTTTAATCTCGATTCTGACTTTGCTTGGTTAGTGCTACGAAGCAGGTCTCATTATTTCCCTCAGGGTACAGATGTGGCCAGAGGCTGAGTGAAGTCAGGGTGTGTAACGTTTCACAGCCCAGAAGCCAGAATGGGAGCCTGTGCTGGCTGGCCCCAGAGCTGGGCTTTGGGTCCTGCCCTCTTCAGATGCAAGTTCACTTTTTCAACAGCGGGGTCCTCCTGTTCCCAGGCAAAGACTAAGTGCTGCATTTCTTTGGAGTTATGGGATCATGTGTGTGATGGAAGGGACGTTTCCCACAGTCTCTGCAGTGGGAGGATGGCAGGGACCTCTAGGGTAGAAGATGCCTGGGTAGAGGGCGGAGCAAGTCCCCATGGGCTAGCTTTCAATATTAACTAGTAAGGACTCCTTTTTAAAAAATATAACTAATACATAGTGATTGTAAATATCAAGTGATGTGTGACATTTGACATATATGAATACAACATGTAATGATCAGATTAACATTTATCATTTCATTGTCTTGGTAACATAAAAATCCTCTCTTCTATTTTGAAATATTGGCAACCATAGTTATACCACTGTGCTACAGAATGTAAGAAATCATTTCTCCCATCAAACTGCACCCCTGTGCTCGGAAGCCACTCTCTCTCCATTGCCCACCTTCTTCCTAGGCTCTGGCAACCACTCTTCCTGTTTCTACTTCTATGAGATAAACTTTTTAGTTTATCTTAAAAGTGGCATTTGTCTTTTGGTGCTTGACTTATTTCCATTTAATATAATTCATCAGATTCATCAGATTCATCCATGTTAATGCCAATGGCAAGGTTTGAGATTCTTTTTTTTTAATGGCTGAATAATGTTCCAGTGTGTGTGTGTGTGTACACAGATATGTGGATATGCACATTTTTATGCATTTGTCTTTCAGTGGACACTTAGGTTGATTCTGTATCTAATGGATGGTGCTGCGTTGAGCACAGGAGTGCAGATCTCTGTTGGACTGATTTCATTTCCTTTCAATATGCACCTGTAGTAAGATTGCTAATCATATGGTAGATCTCTTTCTAGTTTTGGGGGAAGCCTTTGTACTGTTTTCCGTAATGACTATACTAATTTACATCCCCCCAACAGTGTAAGGAGACTCATTTTTAAATGCTGAATGTCAAGGACAAAGAGGACACAGATACATGGATTGGCCATGTACGGATTAAGAAATTTTAACCTGAAAAAGAGCCCCAATAAAACCACTGGATAGATAGAAAAGGATGTCAATCAACCTGGTTTACTGGGCCCACCTGTGTGTGCTGGCTTGTGTGTCTTAACATAACCACTGACAGCTGCAGGGTGAGTGATGCCCACTGGGACTGACATGCTTCTGGTGCTTGGCAGGTGCCCTGCACCTGTATTCCAGAGGAAGAGCCGGGGAGGGCACTCTTCTGCCAAAGGCTGTTCAGGGTAGATTCCAATGTGGTTCCAGAAGGGTCAGGAAATACGCCCCCTTGTTTTCCTTTACCCAATTTGGAGGAATCGGGGAGCTGGTGTTTTTGAACACCAGCTCCATCCATTTCCTTAATGAGCTTCTAAACAGCCAAACCTTCTGAGGCTCTTTTGTATCATCATTCCCTAGGCCGTATCCATTTCCGCCGATCTGTAGATAGATCTCTCCCCTTCCTCCTTTTAAAACAAAACTGATTAATTAGAAGAAAACAGATAAGAAAGGAAACTTGGAGCTTCATAGCAAATCTCAGCCCTCAAGTGGTGTATCTTCACTCTCGAGATAGGGAGTTCCATAAAAGGATGATTTTGAGGATGAACACAAAACATTGGCCACAGGGATAAGCAATTTAGGTGCCTTCAAATGAGCAGCTGTCACTGTCCCCATCAACAAATATTTATGACAGCCCCTCCTTCAAGTTCAGCAGCAATGGGAGACTCGTTTCTCAGGACAGGAGAGTCTGTGCTGTGGAAACAATCCAGGTTTCCTTCCAGCTGAGGCAGGCGATGGGCTCTTCTGCTCTCCGCTCTTACCTCTTCTTCCTGGTTTTGAGGCGAGTGTGTAAGTAGCTTTTTTTTCCTGGCCTCAGTAAGGTGCATGGTGCATGCGGCCCTGTGAAGACCTGCTCTCTGATTCGCTGTGACTCACACCCCCTTTAGTCCCCCCACCTCTCTACCTGCTCCTTTCTGGGTTTTGATCCCCTTTGGAGCCCCAGCAGTGTTTCCTGAGGACCCTCCATTGATGATGGGGTGGAGCATGTCAGTCACCTCCTTGCTCTGCTGAACCTCATCACCCCTGGGCTCCTGGCCTCAGCAAAGGCTCCCTTTGTGATTTTTTTTTTTTTTCCTCTTGAAGGCCCCTGGTCCATGACCCATGCAGCAGAGGTTGATATCCTCCCTGCTTCAAGGACATTCACAACTTCAGCTGCCACATCAAGTGGCAGCCACCTACACCACAGGGTTGTACTGGCTGACACAGTGGTACCCTAACAGCCTGGGGCTGAATCTTGGCATTGACTTGTACTGGGTGGGTGGTTTGGACTTGTCACTCTGCTTCCTGGTTGTCAGTTTTCTCATCTATGAAATGCTACACTGTAGGATCTGCAGCAAGTATTGGCTTCAAACCTTTACTTCCTGAAACCTGGAGAAGAACTAGTATCTAAAAGCTGTATTTCTGCTTTCTTCTCCTTACTCTGTGCTCCTCTCTTTCTTCGTGGTCCCCAGGGGTGTTTCTGCTCTTGTCATCTGACTGTGAGCAGCAGCTTTCCTGAACACCATCATATGGGTAAATTCACTGTGGGCAGCTCACCTCTCTTCCCTGCAGCAGGGTGATCAGCCCCTTTCCTGGCTTCCAGAGTGTCCTGCAGACCTTTTTACTATTCAGTATTTCAGGACACATTTAAATGAAAGCATGCAGAATTCAGATCGAGGGGGAATGTAGAGTCTGAGAATGCAGAGGACGGCAGCGTGGAGGAGATGGAGTGTAGTCTTGGGGTCGCGGTTCTGCCCTTTCTCCTCCCTGCTGTGTCCCCACATGAATTTTTGATTTCAGCAATTTGTAAACTGTGAGAGCCCTGTGGACACCCCTTGCGCACCTGCAGAAACTGCCACATCTCCATGGGACTAAGCTGGAGTTGGATGTGTCCCGCCTCACTCCTCCTGTAAGGGCTGGTGTGCCCACGTGGGCACGGTGTCTAACACAGGCGATCGTACAGAGTAGGCGCACAATTGGAGCTGACCTGACGCAGTCCTAAAGATAAAGGTTTGGAAGAATTTGCTATGAAAGGGCTTTTTTTGGGGGGAGAAGAACACTGTGTGCCTTGCGCTCTCAGGCCTCTTTGTCCAGACAATGCCCTCCTGCTGAAATGTGCTCATTGTAAAGAACTCTTACTTCTTTCCCCCGTACATAGGATCTCCCTCTACACTCGGGTGATCACCTTGGCCACCGCGTGAAGCCTCCTCGGTCCTATCTACTGCAGTCAAAGCAGTGTTGCTGGGATAGTAGTCGTTCCTCAGAAACTTGCATTATTCTATTCCCCGGCAAATAAATAAAGTGGGATTCTAGTGCCCACTGTATCTGTCAAAGTACTTCAGCTTAAGAGGATGAGCCGTGGTCCTGTAGGAACTCCCTGTGCCCTGCTCTTTGGTATCAGCTCCATGCTTCCTTCTCTAGCATCTTGCTGTCCCTTTCCCCTTACATGAGTTGTCTCCTGGGTCTTTGATTTATGCCACTGCCACTCCCAACTTGCTCAGCACCAGGCCTGGTTCACATCCAAGTTCATCTATGACACAGACCTAGTCATTTTCTAGGGCCAAGGATACCAGCTTTAAGTTTTCTATTTGATTTCTTGATTTACCCAAATTCATAGTCTTTTCTGAGAAGCCTTTATTCTTTAAAATCCTTTCCCTAGACTGATTACTGGCTATTCTTCAAAGGCTTAACACTTATTAATACAATTTGTACTACATCATTCTACATTCTTGGATATTTTTTATCTCCTTGAATTGCTTGTAAATGCTTTGCTGTCAGGAACTATTGTATTCTGCTCCTCTGGAAACTGCCCAGAGTAGTTCTCTGCTTGTGTAGCTACTCAATCAGACATTTGTTGAATGACAATGGCATTTCCAAAGTAGAAACAGAGACAACAGGGACAGTGGAGTTAGAGAGTGATGGAAAAGTTTTCCTTCTTAGTTTCCTCGTAGCGAGGGCCTGGTAAGAGACGGAAGTTCCCTGAAGAAGTGTTGGCATTACTAGGGGAAAGGTTAATTGGTTTCAGGGACTTTCCATCTTTCTGTAATGGTCAAAACCTTGTTATTCTCATGGGCAGTTCTTATCATGGCATTACTCAGTTGGTGAAACTGCCTTTATGTGCTGCCTGGAAGATTCACTGGAGAGAAGAAAGGTACTGGTTCAGTCTGATGAGTCCTTGGCTATCAAACAGCAGTTTTACTGTATCACCCCCAAGAGCAGAATCATGCAGCTTGAAGCAGGGAAATGCATTTTGAGGCTACGATGATGCCTCCATTCACCCATCCATCCATCCATCCATCCATCCATCCATCCATCCATTCAGCGAACATTTATTAGGAAACAACTCTGCAAGTTTTCATACTAAGCACTACCACAGGCCTTAAGGAAGCAAAAAATACAATCTGGAGAACAGGCATGCATCAAATTAGGACTCACTGAAGTATGTTTTGATCCCACAGTTGAATGGCCTTTAAAATTTAAAAATAAAAAAAATGAAATACCTTTCTTAAAATTCCTGAAAACTAAGGAATGTACTACAGAATTAAAATGGAGAATAGCAGGTCTGCATGACTGTGGTGTCTGGACCACCTTGGACAGAGGAGAATGTCAAGTGATGCAGTTTAAACTCAAGGGCAGCCCTGGTACATGCCACACAAATGACTGATTGGGGCAAAACTGTGCAGGCCCTGGATGTGATTCCCAGCATCACTCTTCTTCCGTCTGTGACCTTCCGGAAAGTTACTTAACCTTCCTGAGCCTGGACTCCCTCATCTGTAAAACAAGCCAGACATCAGCTCCCTCTTGGGTCCAAGGCAGGTTCATGGAGTGGCTGGACCTCAGTTTGAAGGTCTTGGAGGTCATAGGATTTGAATCCTGTTACTGCCACAAAGTAGTGGCAGTATGGTATATGTGGCTTTTGAGAAACTGTTCATTTTCTGTGAATCTCATTTCCTCAGTGGCATAGAGATTCATTGACTGTTAGGGGCTTAATCATGTCTTCCTTCCAACAATCTCACCCAAATCCATGCATGGAAGCTCTAATGACTAGCAGCTCAGAATGTAACTATATTTGGAGGTAAGTGCGTTAAAGAGGTAATTTAATTAGACCAAGGTCACTAAAGTGGGCTCTGACCCAATATAACTGTGTCCTCATGAGAAAAGGAGATTAGAGCATGGATAGACACAAGAGGAAGATGATTTGCAAACATAAGAAGAAGGTGGCCATCTCCAGCCCCAGGACAGAGGACTCTACAAAAACCAGCCTGCCACATCCTTGACCTGAGACTTCCAGCCTCCAGAACTGTGAGATGATATATTTCTGTTGTTGAAGCCCCCAGCCTGTGGTATTGTGTGTGATGGCCCTAGCTGACCAATGAAGTAGGGTTCACTTGAGAGTTGAACTGGCACAAGAAGGCCCGCAGTGTCTCTCACAGCGTGGCTCATGCTGAGGTCTCCAGGAGGCCAAGCAGGGCAGGTGCAGACTGGAGTCTCCAGCTGGGTCTCCAGCCAGGTCTGCAGCCGAGTGTCCATGTGGGTTTCCATCTGGGTCTCCAGCCAGGTCTCCATACTTACCCACCAGCATCTGGCGTAGTGCACTTTGCTCCTCGTGGTCTCGCTGCCTGGTGGGCCTCATGTTCACTACACTTTCTTTATTTTTAAATGGCAGCTCTGCTGGTTGTCAGCAATGCCTCTTCAGTCTGCAGAGGCCAGATACACCCCTCTGCCAGGCTCAGCTGAAAGCCTGCTTTTCTCTAGGACTTGTGTTGGTGTGGTCTTGAGCCTGCCATCCACCCAATGGCTAGGGGAGTTTTCCTAAAGGTCCTTCTGAGTCCTCTCTGCATCATTCTCTGTACCTCAGACTTCAGCAGCCTGGGTGTCACTGCCTCTCTAAGAGTCTGGCTCCATCCAGCTAGCAAGTGAGCACAAATGCCCATCTGATGAGTCTCCTCTGGTGATGCTGTGGACATTCCCAAAGATAAGTTCACTTTGGTTTCCTAGCTTGCATCTTCAGCCTTCTCAGAAGTGTTCCCTATTGCTGGTTTTTTGGGGGTGCTCGCCCCCAGGGCCCTCCCTGTACTACTAAAATCACAATAGTGACATCAGCCACTTGAGTGTGTGGGTCGCCAGTGGGAGGCAGCTCCATCTGGAAACTAAAAAGAGAATCAAAATCCTCTTATTTCCCTGGGATTTAGCTGTATTTTTGCAGGTAGACAGGGCCAAGTAGGGAATTTACAAATTGCCACTTTTCTTTTCTATAGCAGCTTGATATTTTTGTAAGTTCCTTTGATTCCAAAGAGCTAGGAGCTGGGAGCAAGGTTGAAGAAGTCAGAGCAACTGGAGAAGGAGGGAGCGCGAGGCAAGTGTGCCTGGAAAGTCTTGGATGTGTCCCCCAGCCAGAGGAACCTCAGCTGCTAACACCTGGGGATCTTCTCCATTGCAATCAAAGAGGCTCCTTGGCAAACCAAAGTGGATTTTATGAATTATTTTATGTCTGGCTTGAGTGCTTTTCCTACTCACCTGGGCACTCCCTGGATTTTCCTGTTGGATGCACAGTAAGATGATTACCCAGCTGTGTGTGCCAGAGAGCAGGTGTGATCCCCAGTGTTGTCCCTTGAGCAGTTGGCAGACACAGCTGGTGTCAGGCAGTGAGGAAGGGGTGCCATAGTGCTTCCCCCCTCCTCCCTTGCATTCCTCTGTTGGTCATAGTGTTATGCAGCTGGGACTGCTCTCATGTGCCACTTTCACATATACCAGTGATGACGGGATTTCTAATGGAGGGAATAATGGTATCATTTTCAGGCTGCTTTCATTGTGCAGTGGTGCCAGGGTGTGAAGAAGAATCAGTGCCAGTAGCTTCCCTGGGGCAGAAAAGGGCTGATCCTGGGTTTAACGTCTGTGCCTTTTGAGAAAAAGAACTTCAAATATGGTAGGCTCATTATGCAGATGATCGTGGGCATAGGTACCTTTACTCCTGATTTGCTGAATCATTTCCTTTCTTTAAAGCTATGCAGTTTTTACTAGAGTCTCTTTCAGCACTCTAGCAGGGAATCTGCCATGACATCGAGTCATTTAATAATGTTCCTAGTTCTCCTGGGGCAAGATTGACTGTCCCAGGTCATTATGGGCAGAGGTAAGACTTGAACCTGAACCTGAACTGAGGCCTCTTTCTTTCCTACCCTGAGGCTCTTCCCCTTCCACAAGCTACTTCTGATGCTTTCTAGGAGCACTTGCCTTGCAGGGCAGATGGTGCCCTAAGAGGAAGCCTTCCCTCCCAGCTCAGGCTGGTGAGAAGGCCCCTCCTAGCCACTGGAGGCGGTGGTATGCTGGAGGCCTGTGCTGTGATGTGGGCAGAGCCATGTTTGCTATAATGGGAAGCAGCCCTGAGAAGAGAACGAAATGCATTTGTATGCAGCCAGCCAGTCTGATGGGGTTGAAATAAACACAGCCCTGATCAAACTCCACACAGCCAGCATATTGCAGAGAAGATAGACCAAAATGGAATGCTGATTTTTCTCACTGTCGACTTTGGAAACTTTCTTTCTTGCCACCCACATGGTGCTAACTGTTAGTGGCATCCCTGTGTTCAAATGTATTTATTGATGGATTTTTTCTTCCTTTTTTTAATGATCCCAAGGGCACCTGGGCAAGTCCCTTTTCTTGAGCTCCAATCCTTTCTATAAATGGGGCATGGTAATGCAGGTGCATGGATTTTTAGAGTTGAAATCATGTGTGGATGTAAAGTGCTTTGCAGGGCACCTTGCACTTGTTACCACCCAGCCGCAGGTAGGTGCCCTTCACAGCAGGCGGACTGCTTCATTGGCCTGGGTGGATGCGATGGTGTGTGTAATGAATGCCAGGTCTAGAACCCAGCCTGCCACTGTTCATCATAAACAAGAGCTGCTGCAATCGCAGGGAATCACTCAAACAGCTGAAGGACTGAGCGGTCACAAGGAACTGAAAGTTTCTGAGACTTCCATTCTGCTCCCAACGCAGTGACCACATTGCCTTGGGGAGCCACTTTCCTTTCCTTGGCTTTATTTTCTTCATCTGTCAAACGTGGTGGGATGTTGAAGAAAGGCACCAGAAAGCCTTGCCCTGCCTCAGCACTGGGGTGAAATCGGGTGCAGTCAGTGGCTGCTGGGTGTGATCTGCTGGTGGCACCAGCATCGTTCTGTAACACGGAGGATGGATGGGTGGGTTCTTTGACTCACAGATTTGAAGAATGAGATCTAAGGATACATGGGTGAGAGCAAGGTAACAGGATATATTAGAGTAATAGAAAGCAGAGCTCCCGAAGAGGGAGGGGTACCAAGAGAGGAATCCCAATGTGTCTGTTGTGTAGGGGTTTTTCTGGGCTAGATCTGTCCGTATAGATGATTGGTGGGATATGGGATTAGAAAAGGAGCCAATCAACTCTATTTTGCCTTTTTCAGCAAATTTGGAGGAAATTGATTTCTAAGCCTTAATCAGCACTAGAGTGGAGGTGAGGTTCTGTTGTTGCAAGAGGAAGTACCTTTGGGGGTTGGTTGCATCTAGGAGTTGTTAAAGAACTGTCCTGTGGCTAGGAATAGCTGAGGTCAGAAGTTTGATTTCCAAAATCCTCTCTTCCTCCTTTTCTTTTCCGAGACCCTTTTCCTGGCTGTCCATGGGTGGTCTATTTTTTTTTTGTCTCAATTCTTTCTGGAGAGTTACCTGTCAGTTTATCTGGAGCACTTTAAACTGTGCATGTCCTTTAACTGTGTGATACAGCCATTAACTCCATGATTTTTTATCTTTAGGATAGTATTATTTCCAAATATAGATTTGAAAAGAAAAGTTGGCAGGAGGTGGAGTAGACCCTGTAGGCGTGGTTCCTGACAGCTCTGTTTAAAATTATCCCAGACTCCAGAACTCCACCCAGGGCCCACGCTGTCTCTGTCAGTGCTTTGGTGTTTTACCATGGAGCCTGTAGGGAGTGTCAGTCGGCTGCCTGGAAAGTGTCCACAGCTTCCAATTGCTCCATTTGTCCCACCTGGGAGGAACAGAGCAATGGCAAAGATGCCATTCCACTGTGCTGATGGTGGCAAGGCGTCCCCCAGGTTTCACGCTGTAAGTGCCAGAGTGAGGCTCCCAGCTCAGCTTTCCCATGAGCACAGCTCTCTGTGGGTGGTCTGCTTTGGTGACAGCCAAGGCACTTCCTTGGAACCTTTGTTATTCTCACCTATAACCTCAGGGGTCTAGTGGCAGTACCAGAGCAGACCCAGCTTGCTTGGATCCTGTCTGCTTAGGTACCACCTTAGCATAAAGTGACACTTGGCATAAAACTACACCTTTGGCATAAAGCGACATTTCAGCCAAGGGTGGAGCTGGTGGAGGCCCTGGAGAGGTGTGGGTTGGGGGAAAAGTGATGCAGAGAGTGGGCAAGAAAAGAAAGGGGGCTGGCTGGCATTTCCTCTTGAGTGGCCTTTGTGTAGACTGACGGCAGGCAGAGGCCCATGGGTCTACAGGTGGATGAATTATCCTCTTTAGGCTTCAACCATAGACCTTCCAGCTGAAGCACGGGTAGAGTCAGGGTCTGTCACAGGAAGCTTGACCTCCTGGCAGCTGTGAGTACTGTGACAAAGGATAGCCGGGGGTCTCCATGAGGGAGTGTCCGCGAAACTCTGACCCCCTGGAGCACACTCCTCAAGTCTTGGCTTTGCCTTCTCCTTGCATCTGATTAAGGTTTTGTGGGAAATTCCCAGTTTCCTCTCTGTGCATACGTGTAGGATCACAGCTCTGCAGATCCAGATATGCATCTTTCCAAGCATTAGAGTAGAATCTAGAGGGATGAAACAGAGTAACATATTTCACTAGCTTGTTCCTTCTCTCCATAAAGTCGTCATAGTCTATGATCAAAGAAATGAGAGTCTGTAAAATGGAGAATTAAACATGTGGTAATTCCTAAGATTTAAGATGTAAAAATGTGACACTTCAGAGCTTTAGTACAGGCAATCTTATTATTATAGGATCCCGCTACTAATACCATCCTCCGGCAGCTCCTCTCTTCCGTGAGGACGAACAGGACCCAGACTCAAGTACATGTGCTCCCATGATTTGGCCTGTGTCTGCCCCTTCAGCTTATTTCGTTTTTCTAACATTTTCCTTTAACGTTCCTATTGCACCTGAAGCCATGTCTATGTATTAGGTTACTGTTGCTGCTATAGAAAATTCGTGGTTTAAAATGATACACATTTGTTCATTTATGTTTCTGGAGATCAGAAGTTCAGAATCACCATCACAGGACTAAAGGCAGCATGCTGGTCAGGCTGGTTCTTTCTGGAAGCTCTGAGTGAGGAATCTGTTTCCTTGCAGTGTGCAGCCTCTCTAGCTGCCTGAATCCCTTGGCTTGTGGCCCCTCCCTCTGGCTTCATAATGCATCACTCCTGTCTCTGCTTCTACTATCACATGGCCACAGTGCTTCCTTTGATGCTTTCTGCATCTCCCTATATGGTCCTTTGTGATTCCATCAGGCTCTGCCAGATAACTCAGGGTTTTCTCCCCATCTCAGGGTCTTCCATCAGGCCTGCAGCGTCTCTTTCACCATGTAATGGAGCACCCACACCTTCTAGAAGTTATCACGTGGACATCGTTGGGGGAGTTGGGGATGTTATTTAACCTACCACACTATACACAGCTCCTGCCTTGGTACCTGGTGTTCTTGCCTGGGACACTTTGTGCTGCCTTTTTGTACTAGGCTAACTCCTACTCATCCTTCAGAACCCAGCCTCAGGGTCTGCTCTGTAAAATTTCCTTGGAATTTACTTCTTTTTGCCCATAGACCTGGTAATGTGCCTCTGTTCCCTGCTCACTTAACATCTGGAGCCTGTAACTTAGTAACATTTCTCACACACAGTATTGTACTTGCAGGTTCATTGGTCTGTCTGGACAGGGACTGCATGCTAACCATCTTCTATTTCTTCCTGTTATAGTTTAGATATGAAGTGTCCCCCAAAAGCTCACATGTGAGGCAATGCAAGAAGGTCCAGAGGAGAAATGATTGGGTTGTGAGAGTCTTAAACTAATCAGCAAATTGATCCCTGATGGGATTAACTGGGTGGTGACTGGAGGCAGGTGGGTTGTGGCTGGAGGAAGTGGTTAATTGGGGGCGTGGTTATGGGGTATGTATTTTGTATCTGGATAGTGGAATCCTTCTCTCTGCTTTCTGATCACCATGAAGTGAGCTGCTTCCCTCCACCACCCTCTCCCGCCAGGATGCTCAGTCTCACCTTGAGCCCTGAGGAATGGAGCTGGCCTTATATGGACTGAGACCTCTGAAACTGTGAGCCCTCAGATAAACTCCCTCTCCTTTACAATTGTGCTGCTCGGGTCCTGAGTCACAGCAGCAAAAAAGCTGACTCAAACAGTACCACTCAGACCTGTGGCTGCGTGTGGCAGCACCCTTGGATGGATGCCCAGGAAAACAGGCACCAAGGCAGGAGCCGTGCCGCTTGCCAGGAGACATCCCATGGAGAGCCCTTTGTCCTGATTTCCACAGAGCCTGTTGGCCTGGGATCGCATTTCCTCCTGAGAAGGACTGCAGTATGTCAAGGTCCCATGTTTTCTTGTTCTTCAGCTATCTAATTCCCTCTTTGTTGGACTGCAGTAGATTAGCCTAAGTGAAAGCGAACAGACAATTCCCTATTAACATTTATATTGCTTTTCTTTTCTGTTTCTTGGCGAGGCTCTGCAGACTGGGATGGCTGCGGAAAATGTTCTTTCATCTATATAATGTCCCTGTTGGGGACTGGGTTTTGGCTCTTTGCTGGACTCTGAAGAAGACTAGGTGTGGTCAACTCATGAGCCCAGGAAAATAAAGCACAGCGGTCAGACCAGAAGCTGCAAGTTAGGTTCAGTCAGCACATACTGAGAACCCACGGTGTCTGCTCCTGTGCTAGGTCTTGGTGTACAGAATTAATATGTAGCACTTAAGGAGCCATTATGTGCAGAGCATTGTTCCAAATGCTTTAATTTTATTACCTCTTTGACTTCTTAGAACAACCCTGTGAAGAGTAGGCATCAGAATTCTTTTGAGTTTTACTGATGAAGACACTGAGTCAGAGAGAGGTGACATAACAGTTCAAGGTCACATTCCTCTTAATGGTACAGGATGCACAGGTGCTCCTGGCCTGGAGGGTGAGTGGAGACCCGCAGGTGGTCAGAGGTCTGCCAGGGCATTCCAGGCAGAGGGGATAATAAATACCAAAGCAGGAAGGTGTAAAGGTAACTGTTTTGTTCAGAGAAGGTGGAGTAGTAATGCAGCCTTGTGTAGGTTCCTTTTAAGGTTGTAGAAAAAGTTAACAAGGAACCTAGAATCCTCTTGAAGAAGCCAGAGCAAGAGCCTGGGAGGAGAGGAGAGTGTAGCTGGAGAATGGATTTCCATATCTGTAGTCAGGGGTGAAGGAGAAGATGTGTTTCTCAAACTAGAAGGGCATGCACATTCCCTGGAATCTTACTAAAATGTAAGCTGTGATTTCTAGAGGTGTTCACCTTTCTGACAGGTTCCTACATGATGCTAATGCTCTTGGTGCCTGGCTCATACCTGGCATCAAGAGGAAGTTGTAAGCCAGGTGTGGTGTCGCACACCTATAATCTCAGCAGCTCAGGAGGCTGAGGCAGGAGGATCGCGAGTTCAAAGGTAGCCTCAGCAACTTATTGAGACTCTGTCTGTAAATAAAATACAAAATAGGGCTGGGGATGTGGCTCAGTGGTAGAGTGCCCTTGAGTTCAATCCCTAATACCACCCACCCCGGATAAAACAAAAAGAGGAAGGTGCAGTGCTTGTGGGGGTGCTTTTACATTGCTGTCAGGCTGAAGAGTTCCGTGGGCCCCTGATCATGTTCTCCTGGAGAATGGCAGTACGTGGAAAGGAGAATGGGTACCTGGATCAGCAGTGTGTAGGGAGAGATGGAAGCATGGCTCGGTAGTGGAGTGCTTGCCTGGCATGTGCAGATCTCCAGGTTCAATCCCCAGCACTGGGGGAAAGTGTTTGAAGAAGTGAGGGAGGAGCCGGAGTTCTGCAGATGAGGAGTGGATGGAGAAAGAATGGCGTGGCCGTTACAGTCAGGCCCAGCCATGTGATAGCAAGCCCCCCCAAATAGTGGCTTAAACCAGAGTGACATTTGTTTCTCTATCCCATCCAAGAAGTCAGGACATTGGTCACATAGGTGGTGTGTGGTGGTTTATGGGTGTCTTTAGGTCCCCGGACTCCTCAGCTCCATGCTAAGCTACCTCAGTGTCCAGAATGGCATTAGAGCCTCGGCGCCCTTGTCTTGGGCCAGGAGCTGAGGAGCAGCAGCAGAGGCAGCACAGGTGGGCAACGTGCCTTGCGGGTGGCTTTCCTTGAGGTCCCCAGCCATGCCCAGATGCTCGGCAGGCTGGGAGACACAGTCTTTTCTCTGCTTGCTTTGCTCTCCTGATTGTAAGCAGGCTTCTCGTCCTAAGCAGAAAAGGGAGGATGGATGTGGAGGGAGTGGCAATGTGGTGGTCCCTGCTGCAAGGGGCATTGCAGTGAGACGTTCAAATGGGGACAGGCATACGGTGTTAACCAGGTTCTCGCAGGATGCAGACCAACGGCCCGCGTGCTGGTGAGCCTCTGAATCCACTTATGCTGGTGCGCTGTTTCTGCCTCCTCTTCCTTAGAACACCTGTCTCATCAACCTATAACATCCACTTCCATGGTCTCTTCCTCAGGCAGGTCTACTGGGACTCTTGAATCAGAATCCGTCCTGTGTCCCCTGAACAGAGAGAGCATGGCCCTGGCGCTTGTGCCAGCGCTCAGACATTCTGCTTTGTAGTTGATCAGGCAGTTGCACGGGCAGCTCTTTTCTGGACTGTGAGGAAGCATTTGGCCCCAGCACAGTGCCTGGTGCATGGTGCCCTCCCAGGAAGTCTGCCCCAGTGCACGGTGACACTTGAGTGCTAGAATGGTGTGGGGCTCAGGTGTTTTTCCTAGAGCAGTGTCTTAGTCTCTAAGTGAGTCACCTGGAGGGCTTACTAGAACATTCCCCCTTCCAGCAGCTCCTGGTTCAGTAAGTAGCTCCTGGGTGGGTTTGGGAAGGGCCATGTCTGACAAGTTCCCGGGGCTGCTGCTGGTCCTGGAACAACTCTTTGAGACACCTTGTGATTGAGAAATACAGCATTGTTGTTCCCCAGGGGACTCTGCAGTGTAACACAGTCCTGAAAATGGATCTGGAAATTAAACACAGAGGAATTAAGTCAGTGGAGGAAGCAGTAGAGAACTATTTGGGGCCAAGGGTGGTTGGAGTCTTGTTAATAATTTTTTTGGAAACAAATTACCAGTTCCGACTAATCTTCGATGCTGCCGATTCTAAAGCGCACTCTTATTTTATGTAAAGCCAAGGAATGAAAAAAGACTTTTAATTAAGCCAGAACACAATGCTTTCTCATCTCTTAGAATCTTTCTTTTATACTTATTGAAAGAGCCTTTTAGACTTAATTAGATGAGTTTTTATCCTGTTTTACTGGAAACAAGGGCAGAGATGTGGGTTCAGGGATTCCAGAGCTTCTTCACTCTGAGCCTCACTCTTGGGCATCTTTTCCACCCAGGGTTAGCCACTCCATGTTTCTGTGCCTTGCGCTGGCCTCTGTGCTCTCCCAAGGGCTGCATATCTCACAAGGATCCTGTGAAGAAGGCTGGGAGGCTGCTGTGCCACTCTGGGCTGGCCGTCTCCTAGCCCCTCTTTCAGGAATGTAGCTAGCCATATCTGGTTCTTCATCTCTCTGCCCCTTCCCACACCTGTCTGGTTCATAGTAGTTAAAAACAGACTCTCCCATGTCTGTAGGATTGTCCCCAGGGCCGCAGATACCCACTCTGCAAGTTCTGTGCATGACCCCGCAGTTCCAGCTGTACCATGGCTGCTGTGCGGTCTGCTGTTATTGGAAGATGCTTCTCAACTTCAGACATTTAAGACTGAAAAAGTCTCTGTCTTAGAGTCAGTAAACATTTTTAAATGACCACTGTATGTTAAAAGCTCATGATGTCACTGCCACGGTTTGCACATAACTGGTTTCAGATCCGATTTTACACAGTTGTCCAGGGTCAGCATTGGGAGCCTGGTTTAATAGAGGAGGTCCCGGAGTCTGCATCAGACCTGCAGGTGGCCATTTGTCACTCCTCAAATATTCACAGAGTGCCTACTGTTCTAACACTGGGAATACTGAGGTATTTAAACCGTTCCCTGGGGAGATAGTCAGTGAACCAATAGGTATAAAAGACTGAATCACACAAACGCTGTGGGAAAAGTAAGCAAAGTTGTGCAGGGCATCCGGGAAGGCTTTTTGAGTAGATGTGAGGCTGGGGTTAGGGTGCATATGGTAAGAATATCATAAGCATAGAGATTCCCTCGAGGGGACATTGCCTGTGGCAGGGTGGGCTTCATCTTGTTTGCAGAGCAGCAAGGAAGCCAGTTGGGCTGGATGAGTGGACATTCAAGAAAGGTTTGAGGAATGGCCCAAGCTGGGATGTGGCTGAGCTGAAATTTCCAGATTTTTACGTTCCAAGTTGAGGGCTTGTCCACATGTGGGTAACCGTGAGATGCCAATGCAGATCCTGTCCTTCTGTTTACTAGAGTGAATTTAATCTTTTAAGAAACAAATGTCATGAGTGATTCGGCTTTAGCTGCGAGGCTCAGCAGAAAAATATGCTCATCACCGACAGCATTGTGCTGTCGAACAAGGACCGTCAGCGTCTGATTCCTGAGCAGCAGTTAAACCAGCCCGGGAAAGGCAGCCACACAGGTGGGGTGAGAAGGAGGTGACGGTGGAATACAAACATTTCATTCCCTGTGCGTGGCCTCAAAATAGAATGTGGAGCTTTCAACTCTTTCTTCTTTGAAGAACATTGTTGAGAGAGGGACTCTGGCCGCACACTGCAGAAGAAAGCACAGAGATCTGGGTTTTGATCTGCACTCTGCTAGTAATTAGCCGCAGGACTATGTCCAGTAGAGTTCAGTCCAGACAAGAGAATACAGGAGTTTGCACAGAAAGAAATTTATCACCATTAGCAGGAGCCTTGCCGAATTCCAGGAGGGGCTGCGCAGGCCGAGATCTGCTGCTGGGGATAGCACTGAGAGCCACACAAAACCAGAAAAAGGCCAGAAGCCACGGGGCCCCTCTTCATTTAAGGATCACGCCTCCTCCGCTGAGATCTGTGTCAGCAGGGTGGGCGCCTTCCTTTTTGGTCCTGGGGAAGTTTGGGAGTAGATGTGGAGGATCGAACTCCATCTTCCTCCACAAGGAAAACCCTCCCTTGCTCCAGCTAGCCAGGGAACAGCAGAGGCGAGGAAGAGGTGGCCTCCACCTTTCTCAAGCAGGTGTCTGTTTGGTGGCAGTTAAGTTTTACAGTAGAGTTCAAGACGTAAAAGAGTTTGGCCAGTGTGTGATGCGGCTCTTGGTGTAGGCAGTGGGTATTTAAGGCAGTCCTGCTGTGAGAGGGAATGGGAGCTACATGCCCTGCACCTCACACAAGTGGGCTGATGGATGGCCCCAGAAGAGAGTGAGTAATGCTACATAGGTGACGCAGCACTTGGAGCAAATACTGAAAAAGGTATACTTGGAGATGCGTGGAAAAGCAACACAGGTAAATGGAATTCAAGAAGGCAGGAAAGAGCACAGTGAGACCCACTACGAACCCACCAGAATGTCTAAAAGTTTAAAACAACAAGAGCAGACAGCACCACCAACTGGCAAGGATGTCCTGCGTCTAGAACTGACATCGTATTGGTGGGAGTACAAAGTGGTCCATCCCTTCTGAGGAGACGCCTGGTGGTTTCTTACAGAACCTAATCGACACCCACTCTCCGACCCTTTGGGTTCACTTGCAGTTATCGCCTCACTGGAAATCGCCCAGGTGTTCAATAATGAGAAAATGAATCAATGACTTGTGTTATGACCACAGTGTACACTCACTGACCCATAAATAAAAAACAGACAGCTGGTGCGTCCAGTAGATGATTTGAAGAAAGCAAGCCAGCTCCACGGAGCAAACTCTTCAAGATTCTTAATAGATGGAATCTGGAACAGGAGAACCAGTCTAGAATGAAGCATAATCAGAAAAGCGGTTGTCTGTGGGTGGTGGGGACAGAGATGACTAGGAAGGGGCTTGAGGGAACCTCATCATCCCCTCAAATATTGTACTGCCCGAGAGGGGTTTTGATGGTGCATCTGTCATAACTCACTCACTGTTCTGCATCTCGCTATTTATACCTTTTACTTTATAAGAAGAAAATATCCAATAAACACTGCTACAGAAGAACCTTAAGTTATAGCATAATTAATGATGTACATACTGAAATGCCTAGAAAGAAGTGTGCAGATGACTAACTCACTGTTTGAAATGCATTGAAAAAAAATAAAGAAAAGATGGGTTGGTGGATGGAAAGAAAGGGAGACAGCTGTGATAAATCAACTCTGTTAAGATGCTCATGCTCCACTGTAGGCATGTGTATATTTATGCTCATTATAAAATTTCTCTGGCTTTACTGCATGCTTGGGATTTTTCATAATAAAATGTTAGGGAAAATAGTTCTCAAAGAATCATGGGATGTATGGTCTCTTGCTCTTGCGCATCAACTGGCAATTGGTTGTTTACAAAAAGAAGTCATTCTAGCTCTCT
This sequence comes from Geosciurus inauris, assembly GCA_004024805.1. Classification (NCBI taxonomy): domain Eukaryota; kingdom Metazoa; phylum Chordata; class Mammalia; order Rodentia; family Sciuridae; genus Geosciurus; species Geosciurus inauris. Next base: position 21,939 of record PVHX01001411.1, on the reverse strand, counting down.
GCTAGATACTTTATGGAACAAGGTGATTCTTACTCAGCTGGATAGAGAACATGAATCTCAAAAGGGATATAGTCTGGATAGAGGACCCTTCCACAGAAGAGGTCCCACAAGCACTTAATGTGTTTCTCTTACTTTGTAAAGATAGGTCCAAACTCTGATTTCTTTAACCTCCCCATCTTTGAAATCAGTACCTACCACACAAAGACAACTATGAGCCATTTCTTAGATAAAATTTGATATAAACCTCTATAGCTGGAAGGGAGCTGGGAGACTACCCCCACTACTGTCCACCCATCAATTTCAATCATGTACATTGTTAGCTGAAGTTGTCTGTAATAGTAGTAACCGAAAAGTTTGAGGCAGAAGAGCCTTTTACTACACATATGTGGAAAATAAAATTCTTCAACTATATTCTGCTACACCAAGTGGCACTTATTGAACCATCTTTCATTAGTAGGCACACAAAGATGCAGGCTGTTTTAAAAGCATCTGTGGGGTCTCTGTCCACTGCCCTTTCAGTTGCCCTGACACTATTTTGCAGAAAGCATCACTGGGGGCAGGCATGGCATTATCACAGGGACCATCACAGTCACCTCAGTGCTTAGCATCAGGCAAACAGAATTCCTCCCAAGCAGTGGCTGGAGACAGGGCAGCTTTGGCATCACCCCCAAGACACCATCCCTAAGGACACCAGTGTTAGCCTCTCTAGTCATCCATTCTGTGTATGAAAAGCTTTTTCACCTGTCCACCTTCTTAAAACACCCTTTCACTGATGAGAGTATTTTTTTTCTCACATCTGACATGCCATTCAACAATGCTGATGTTACCAAGAATAAAACATTCCACAGTTCCCTAGATTCAGACAATAGTGACAAAAGGAGTACCCTTGGGAGTGTAGCCTGTCTGAAATGGTGCCAGCCCTGCCCCCAAGTGGATCTCTGAATAAAGTGGTCACTAGGGCAGGGGACATGGCTCAGGGGTAGAGGTTTTGCTTGGCATGTGTGAGGTCCTGGTTTCCATCCCCAGCAGCAGAAATAAACAAATAAATGATGGGGGCTCTGCCTATACCTGGCCTGTATAGCACAGCCAGCTAAGACACAATTCTGCAGTGTGTGACCACAGCATAAGGGCCCCTGGGCATGTGCTTCTGAGTTGAGATTTCCTAGTGGAGTGGCTCTTTTGTTTGTTTAATGTAAGGTGTACATAACATAATCTTCGCTGTCCCACCCAATTCTAAGTGTGTGCTGCGGTCACCATGGGGACATTCACAGTGTTGTGTAACCACTACCTCCATGTACCACCAGCAGTATTCACCACCTGGAACCTAAGGTCTGTCAATCAAACAGTAACTGCGATAGCCTCCACCCCTCCCCTCCCTGGAATCCCTATTCTACTGTCTGTGGTCATGAACTTGACTACTCTGGAGCCCTCACAGACCTGGAATCACAAAGTTGTCCTTTTGTGTTGGATTTGTGGACCCCAGTGTAGTATCTTTCAGGTTATCTGTGTTGTATGTGTTAGAATCTCCTTTTTTAAGGCTGAATAATATCCCATTGGGGTGTGTGTGTGTGTGTATGTGTGCACGTGTACATGTGTGTGAATTCTGTGGATGGATATTGGAGTTTTTCCACTGTTTCGTTGCAGTAAATGCTGCTGCTTTTTTTTTTTTTTAATAAATATCCAACTTTCCAAAATGCACATATCTCAATACTATGCTTTTGGGGTGATGTTTAATAGGGAAATTTTACATTTCCTTTGCAAAAATTAATATAGTACTTTCAATAAAATGACATGCTGCAATGAGTTCCAAGTTCTAGGCAGTGGATACAGGTGCAATTAGGAGAACAGCAGAATCGCATATAGACATTTTGAAAAACCCCAAGTGTCCAGGAGAACAGAGGGAGGGGCCACGATGTGGTTGGTGCCGAGAAAAACTCCATTCCTGCATGCATGACCTGCTGGCCAGCAGCCAAGCAAATGGCCCTGTGATCCAAAAGCAGTGCCTTAAGCATCTCACAGACTAACAAGCAGTTGTCGTTTACATACAGGTGTTTTATGATGTCCTCTTTTTGTTTCTAGAAATTCACAAGGAGGGAGTTGGCTTAATATGATGCATTGTAATGTTTTGTTATAATTTATAATTATGATTTTTACTGCTTCAAATAGGGGAAATGGGTTCTGTGTTAGCCTTTTGGTGCATTTTCTTTTCAGAAATGAATGATTACATCAGCAAGGACAATGCTCATCTTTTAAAGTGTGTTACAGAAGCTGTAAAGCTCTCAACCTCGAACATGATTGCAGAGGGAGGGAGAGTGCTCCTCTGGGAAAGGTCTGGGCTCCCCTTTTCAGGCCGTGGCGCTCTCTCTTTCCTGTGGGTTCTTATTGTCTTCACGTCAGAAGCATTAGAGGACCTGGCTCACACAGAAAGAGGAGGCCAATTGTTAAGAGAAGTCCTGGCCTTTGTGAATGCTTATTAGAGACCAGCAGTGATGGGCGAGACATGCAGGTAACCTAGGAGAGATGGATGGGCTCCGCACAGCGGTGTGTTCGAAACTAAGTGGAGATGGGTAGATGGGTGCAGATAGGTGTGCATCTTGTGTGCTGCTGACCTGTCTCTTCCTTCCCTGGGATGAGCCAATCCCAGTCTTGGCTTCACAGGGTTTCTTATGGCACAGTCGATGTTGGTGATCAGTGGGCTAGCCCGTAGGTGCCACTTTGCCCAATACCTAGCCGTGCTTATTTTCCCTGGGATCAATGTCCTGTGCATGGCTTGTAAGAATGACAACAAATCTATTTTTAATTCCTTTCTTTCTCCCATTTTTTAGAAAAGGGTGACACCACTCTTCCTGACCAGCAAAGCTCTCTCCTCCTCCCCCCTCCAAATGCCAAGTGAGCAGTTGTGGCTCCCCCGCATCTGCTTACAGCGTGTGATCGAGCTTTAGCAGGCAGTTGCATGGCTCCTGTTTGGGGTGCTGTGTTTTCTGTGAGTGCTGTCCACAGCAGTTTTCTGTTGCTCTCAAGCCCCAGGATGATTGAGTGCAGAGGCCAAGGCCACCTGTGCCTCAGGGGCCAGGGCCCTTGGCTGCCTGCCTCCCCGGTTCTCTTGCGGGTTCTGGAACCAGGAAGGAGGCTTGTCGAGGTTCCAAGGTGGGGTCCACATGAGTGTTTGTGAACTGGCTATGGCTCTGCAGCCCTGGAGGAGTCCAGAGAGTATTGGGTGGATGCAGATGGAAGGGCAGTGGGTGGGAGAAAGAGCTGGGGTGACACTGGGGGTGACCCTTTGGGGTTCCCAGTGCTGTCCCATGAAGCCAGATGGAGATGGCCCAAAGAACAACCTTCCCCTGGGCTGCCTTTGTCAAGGAAGCCTCAGGACCCTCTTTCCCTCCTCTGCCTCTCTTCTCTGGTCTCCATGCTTTCTCGTTGTCTCTGCTGTCATTGGATGGGGGACTGTCCTCCTTCCTGCCTTTTCTTCCCACTTTTCCATGCTTCCTTCCTTCCCTCCCCATGGTCTTTGGTGCAAGGAGCCTGCAGCCTGTTTTCCATTCTGCCTCCTGAGCAGGTGTGTGAACTTGGGGGCCACCTTGTTCAAGGGTTACCTGGGACTGCAGATGCCTACTTCTGGGCTTCATGGGAGGTCTGCATAATCACAGTGGCCACTCCATTTCAGGGCCCTCAAGTTTCCATAGCACTTACGAGTTCTACACCTGCATGCTTAGTGAGGCCTCAGGACAGCCTGGAGGTGGATGTCCTCGGTGTGTGTGTGAGGAGATCAAGGCGTGCAGAGACCAACTGGCTTGCTGAGGTCACACAGCTGTTCAGGGAGGAACTGTGGGGGAACCCAGGGCCACCTGGCTCCAGACACCTGTCGTTCCCTTGATGACGTGCCAGGATTATCCACGGGTGTACCCAGCACAGGGGAAACAAGGAGCCACAGTTGATTGGACATCATGCCTGAGAGTTCCTGCGTGTGCTTTGTGAAAGATGCACTTGATGGAAAAGAGCCGTCATCCATGTTGTTTCTCTCTCCCTTTTTGCTCTTCCTTCTGTCACACTTCTAGGCATTGTTTTTAGAAGGGGCCATTTCACCCAAGTCTTTCTTCCCTCTTTCCTACTTTTTAGTCTCCCTGATACATTCCCTCCTGTCTCTCCCATTTCCTTTTCTGTTGTGTTCTCTTCATGCCTCCTGAACTCTCCTCCCTTCCTTCTGTTCCACGCCTGTTATTTTTTTCCCCATTGCCTGTCTGGTCTCTCTCCATTTTTTATCTCTCCTTAGGAAGTCCCAGAACTCCTGCGGGGAGGAAGTTGGCCTCTGACACAATATGGCATGAGCACAGGGACGCTTGCTGGCCTGGAGGACAGAGAGCCCTTGCACCCCTGGGGTGAGGTCTGGAGCAAGCCTGTAGGGGCACCACTGACACAGGCCTGCTGCTGGGGACCCGGCCTCCCAAAGTCGGGAAAGTTCCAGGGGGGAATTTCTGCACTCCTCAACTGAGCAACTTAGCCAGCCTGACACACACAGGCACACACACAGACTTGCACGCACATTAAGGCAGTAAATCTGTCAGCCCATACAGTGACACTCGGTTCCAAACACGGGCTCGGGAGGAAGAGAGATGGTTACTGTGGGAACCATAATTTTTAACTTACTGGCTTGAAGCTCTGAACCAGGGCTCTGTGCTTAATGTCATGTTTTTATGTTTAGCTGTGTGCTCAGGAAAGGCATAAAACTGTGAAGTTAGGATCAGTGCTGGGGGGAGTCACCAAAGGGGGTTCAGGGGTGGTCGACCAACTGGGGAGTGGATGGAGGCCTGTGGACCCCTCCTTGTTCCCTAAGCTCAAGTGGACAAGTGCCGGAGGACCCAGGTGGCCAGGATGGGAGGCTTGGTGACCAGCAAGGCCACCCTTGCTGTTACAGAGAAGGAGACCAAGATCCAGAGAGAGGGTGGTGTTGCCAGGAAGAAGGCTAGAGGTCACGGCCTTGGGTGTCCAAGAACTGGGTTCAAATGACACAAAATAGGGGACTTGCACTCTGACAGTCCAGGCTTGGTGGGATGCTGGGCGCCTCAGTACTTCCTGGTGTCTGTTCCCCCGCAAGTCACTGCTCACAGGTCGTCACAGTTCCGTGAGGCAAGTGACTTCCCTCCCCTGTACTCCATAGGTGGACACAGAGGAGAGGGCCTTGGGGCTGGGGTCTCCTCCCTGGCCGTCGGCTGCAGGCTCTTCTTCATGCACTATGTTCCGGCTTTGTTCCTTACTAGCTGCGTCGCCTTAGGGAGCTTCTTAACCCTCCCAAGCCTCAGCTTCCTCCCCAGGAACGCGGGCACACTAGCATCTTCCTGGAGGGGTTGTGGGCATCCTGGGAGAGCAAGCCTCTGGAGGGTGTGATGTTCTCTGTAGGCATGACATCATGCTGTGTTCACTGTGGAGAAAGGCGCTGAGCGGGGGCCCTGTTGGAAGGAGGACAGGACAGAAATTAGTACTGAGGCATTTTTACTTTTTCAGTGGGTGGCATCGGCCTCCCCGACAAAGGACTGATTATTTTCCTCTTTTCTGCCTCCTCCCTCCTCTTTGTTGGGGTAGCGTGCCTCAGGCCCTCCTCCCCTCCCACTGGGCCACACTGTGCCACACTTGACCCGCACAAGATGTAACTGAGAAGTCAGTAACACCCGCTGGGCACCTGGGGCGGGCGCAGCTTCTGCTGTGGCCAGGCTTAGCAGGGAGCTGCCGTACCTCTGTGAACGTGAGTGCCTTCAGCCAGGGTTCATTTTGCACCCACTATGTGCCAGCCTTTGTTCTCGGCTCTAGGGATCCATGAGTGACTGGGACAGATGCAGTGTTTGTCTTCATATACTTTAATTTTCAGTGAAGGAAATAGATACAAACTACATTCTATCAGCTGGTTGTGAGTGTTATTTTTTAAAAATGTAGATAAAGAGATGGAGACTGGGGCTGTGAGGGGAGGGGGGCTTTTAGCAGGTCAGGGAGGACTTCTTTGAAGAGATCTCAATGAAGCCCCCGGGAGGAGCCAAGCAAACACCCAAGGGAAGAATCTTCCAGTTGGCGGGAACAGCAGGTTTCATGGATCCCCAGGCCAAACAAGACTAGATGCTCAAAGGCAGCAAGGGGGAAGAGATGGAGGCAGTCGGGCTGATGCCAGTGGTATATGGCTTCACAGATGCGCAAAGGGACTGAGTTTTGGTCCAAGTGGCAATAGGAAGCCCTTGTCACTAGGCAAAATACATCTACCGTTTATTTGCAATTCAGATGTAACTGGCCATCCTGTATTTGGCCAACTTTGGCCAACCCAAACTTTTGGATGTAACTGAGCATTCTGTTTTCATTTGTTGAATCTGGTAACTTCCATTGATGGGCTCAGGTCAGGAGCCCGTGTGTGGTGAGCATTGGCTGGAAGGAAGAGGCCTCTCTGGACCCCCAGACAGAGGCAGGGCTGGTCCAGCCCACCAGGGTCCAAGCAGATGTGGGGAGTGTTTGGCTTGGGATATATTGTGGTGCTGCTGGGACTTGGTGGTGGACTGGACATGCCAGGGAAGCGGAGGAGTCCAGGCTGAGCCTAGGCTCTAGTTCACTGGGGGGAAACTGAGTCTCAGCACCTGTTATGGCTCCACGAAGTTGCCAGCTTATATGCCTGAGCCCAATTTATACACCTCTTGATGGTTAGAGATTCAGGTACCCACGAGGAAGAAGAGCTACTGACTTAATTTGTCATGATTTTCTGTATTTATTTTTATGCTCAGTGCATGTATATGTGCCCTAGGTACAGAGATGAGACGATCGGTGCTATCCTAGATGCATCTGTCACCTTTTGAACACTTACCCTGTGCCAGGTCCTTTGTTAATTGCTCTCCCTGTCTGTCTCTTGCTTGAGCCTGGCAGAGCAGGTGGCATTGTGCTGTGACCTGTCACATATTACAGCTGCAGACATCGAAGCTCAGCAAGAATGTGACACGTGTACTCTTTGCTTTACGGTTCTTCTTTCCTCCTTGATGTTTTTGGGCACAAGAGTCCACTAGACCCACATTCAGCCTTTAACAGGTGCACTGTTTAGATGAGGGGATTTGTTTGTTGGTTTTGTTTTGTAGGACTGGGGGTGTAACCAGGGGTGCTCTACCACTGAGCTATATCCCCAGCCCTTTTTATTTTGTTCAGACTGGTCTTGAGTTTGCCATCCTCCTGCCTCAGCCTCCTGAGTCACTGGGATTTCAGGTGTGTGCTACTGCACTCAGCAAGGGGATCTCTCATAAAGCTGCCCTGAGCCTAGATGCCAAAATAAGAACCCAGCTCTGTCTTATACCACAACTTTACATAGCAGTGTTCTTAGACTAGTGAGAATGAACCACTGAGAGAGATTTTGTTACAAATGCACAGTGCTGAGCCACATGCCTGGGATTCTGATTGAATTAGAACAAGGGCATAGGTCAGTGCTGGAAGCTTAGTGCCAGTGTCATGGTACTGAAAGTTGGTGGGACCTTTAAGAGGTGGGGCCTCATGAGGAGTGATAGATTGGGTCAGCACCGCCCTCATGAAGGGATTTATACTGGTTTCACATGAATGAACTAGTTCTCCAAAGAACAGATAGCTCTAAACTAGCAAACCAGCCCTTCTGTGGTATCATGCTTCTTCTCTGTCTCTGTGAGCTCCCTCTCATAGGTTCTTGCCATGATGCCATTGGCATATTGTGATACAGCCATGAGGCCCTCACAGAGGTCAAACAGTTGAGGACACCTGCTCTTGCTTGGGTTTTTAACCTCCCAAACTGTGAACTAAATAAACCTCTTTTCTGTGTAAAGTAACTAGCCTCAGATATTTTGTTAAAGCAATGCAAAACAGACCAAGACACCCCCAAGTCTGCATTTTTACAAAACTGCAATTGATTGAGATGCCACCATTCCTGCATCTGCTTTGGAAATGATGCATGACTTTGCCTTCATTATGCCAAACATAGAAAAACTCATGTCCTCCAAATGCTGCCAGTGGGCCATGCCTGGATTTCATAGCTTGAGTATCAGGACTGCATGTTTGAATGCAGTTTGCCAGCAGGTGTTACTCATTTGTATTTTTAGGAATGTTTAGATGCTGTGCTAGGTGTCTCCAGGAGGCATTGCTTCCAGTATTTCAGGCAGAGCTGCCTTGGAATTCTTCTGCATATTGATATCCCCTCCCATTTGCCCAGCACGTCACCAAGTATCAGGCTGTTTTCTAACCCAGTCCTGTTTCTCATCCCTGGAACCTGTGCCAGATGCCCCGTAGCACTGTCTAGGTAAGAGCTCTTAACCTCTCCTGCTGTGCACATCTTAGAACAGGTTCTAATTGATGAGGATTCAGTTGCTCAAGGGAAGTCTCTGGTGTTGGGAGTTTGGAGCAGTGTGGCGAGTCTGTGCCTGGCATTCCACCCCAGCCACCCAAAAGGCCTTAAAATGAAGGCTCCAGGGAGACTCAGCTAGCATTGCCCAACCTGTTAAAGAAAAAAAAAGCAATAATTTCAGAGCCTTGAGTGAGAAGGTGGAGGAAAGAGGGAGGAACATCATTTTGGAAATGCATATGAGTTGGGGTGGTGGCCTATCTGCATAGGCAGGGGTATCAGGAATTTGGGTATTCCCTGGAGAAGAGGGGTTTGAGATGCATACCTGAAGGCATTCTTGGATTCTTAGCTACAACTTAGCTCAGTTGGCAACCCTTTCCTTCATCTTTGGATGTACTGATGAGGAACTGTCACCTTGTACTCGGTGACCCTTAACAAGCTAGTTCCTGACATTCTGCAGTTCCTCACTGTCCCTAAGTGGACCTCCTTGGTCATCAGCAGCACTGCTCAGGAAACACCAGAAAGGTTCTCAGGGTGTCCACTGTGGGATTTTCTCCACTGTCAGGTTTGTTTCCTGCGGGCAGATGTAGCCCAGGGATACCAGGGGCATGAAGGTCTAGACCACACGGGAGTCTGGGTCCAGGCCCTCGGGCCTTCACTGGCCTTGATGATGGCATATGGGTTCTCCTAGGTTGCCTGTAAACTGGTTGCCAAGGTGTTGATGGCGGGGAGCTTGTGCAAGGCAAGGAGAGGACGCCAGGTGGGAGTTCAGGGAGAAGTGTTGTTCAATGCCACCTGTCCCCAGGCATAGCCACACCCATGAGAGCACAACCCGCTGTGATTGCTGACCTTGCTGACTGAAGGGCATGCACACTTGCTCCTGCAGCTTGCTTACCTCCTGAGTACGAGCTGCTCCCTGTCACAATGCCATGCAAGCATCCCAGATGGGTTGCTGTCAGCACCTCTGCCTCACTGCCTCCTGCGTCTGAGGGTGGCCTTCAGGCTGGGGCAGCCTTTCTGCCATTCTACCATGCTGCCACGCTGGTCATGGTGAGAGTGACTGTGACTGTTGGTCCTCTGCCTTCAATAAACCCCCAGGTCCATTCTAGGACTTCTGAACCCACGAGGGGGCTCCAGAGAGGGTCCTCTGGTATCCTGATGAGATACAGTTAGCTTGTGGGAGGAGAAGGCATGGGCCAGTAGGCAGGGTTCAGATACTATGTCCCCCATCTAGTAACCACGACTGTGGGCTCATTCCGTTCTTCAGTTTCCCTCACCTCTTAGAATGAAGGTGCACTAGTCAGGGTTCTCTGGAAAAAGAATATCTATTTTATCTATCTATCTATCTATCTATCTATCTATCTATCTATCTATCTATCTTCTTTCCACCCTCTTGTTTCTATTTTTTATTATATATAAAGAGACATTTTGTAAGAAATTGGTTCTTATGATTTCAGAGACTGAGAAGTCTCAAGATCTGTAGTGGAGAGGATGTTCCTGTAGTTTAGTGATAGAGTCCTTGCCTGTCAGGCCCAAGGCCTTGAATTCAGTACTGAAAAACTACACACACACACACACACACACACACAGTTGGGGCTAGGGATCCAGAAGCAGACAGAGGCCAGGGCCAGATCATATTCATTTGGGCTGCATGTCTTCAACTTCAGTGTTGTACAACCTTTTCCCATGTACCTCATTGTTATTAACTCCTGTGTTGACATAAATTATTTTCATTATAATGTTACTTAGCTATCCATTTAGGTACAACCTCTGAATAGGTATAGCTTGAAGGAATTGTGAAAGTATAATAGGTTTATATCATAAATTCTAATAAAACCCCCAAACTAGCAGAGTTTGAATTATCAACACCTAAATGTGTGGTGCTGCAATGTCAAGCTTCCAGAATGACTTCCCATGTGGTATTTGGAAAGCCCATCTACCATGCTGAGGTTCAGTTTTCTCGCTACTTTCCTCTACTCCTACCAAGGAGCACCAGACTAGTCTGCACCAGGTCCTTGACCTTGGTGGGTATGACTGCATCACTTGTCTTGCTCCCTTCTCTTCTCCTTGGTCCAGGATGGTTAAGGGGCCTGACCATCAATACAGGTGTAAAAGTGAGTGTGGTGTTGGATTCCTCCAAAAGATCTTGGTCCAGTTGACCCTGAATATGCTTCTGCAAATGTTTTCAAGGATTGTGGGCCAAAGATTATTATCAAAATTATTATCGATTTCAAATTAGCAAACACTTTAAGAAAACAAAACCTCATGAACTTACATTTGAGAAATAGCTAGCAATCAGGAAGCGAAATTTGTGGGAAATCTGATCAATCATATTGTGCTAACAGAGAGTGAGGTATTGACAATTATTGGCATCATACAAAGGATGGTAATTGTTAATATTTTAGGAAATGCTCATTCTATCAAGTGCTCAAATTGCATCTGTGTGTGCCAGACACTGTTCCAAGAGATTTATATATGTTATCCAATTGAATTTTCAGGACATCCCTATGAAGTGGGTATTGTTATTATTCCCATTTAACAAAAAAAGAAGGTAAGGCCCAGAATGTTTGTCATGGGCCTAAGGGTATGAGGCTGATATTAAACAGCTGACCTGTGATCTGAACTCTGACAATCTGGCCCTGAGCCTCTTGCTCCAGGTGCTGAGTGTGTGAATTTACATTTTTAACTCCTGCTTTAATAATTTCCTACACAAATAACTAATGACCCATTCACATTATTCCTTGCCAGTGTTTTGGGGATGACAACTTGTTAAAACTTAATATTCAGAGCAGTGCTGCCACAGCTCTGTGACAATTTCAGATATAAATCTACCTTAAAGATGTACAAGTACAAATTATGCAATTTGATTTTTAAGTGCTTTTCCAGCAATATAAATAATGAAGTGTGTTGGAACTGGCAGGTATAGTACATTAAATTGAGTGCAATTAAAACACTGTGATATTTTTAAATTAACAAGAAAAAAAATAGGTGACAAAATCAAGACATCTGAATCTGTCTCTGCAGCCTCCTCCAGCTGGTAGCTGGATGGGTGATTGCAGAGGGTATTAGTTACATTGACACTCCAGGTTTCAAGTGCCATGATAGTCACATTTAGCACAAAGAGCACTTTGATTTCACTTCTGCTTTACAGACAGATGACATTTCCAACAACATCATCTTTGCAGTTATTTTTTTTTTTCTTTTCTTTTCGGGAAAGCAGATGACAAGGGGGTATTCTGAGAAGACATCTGAGTTGAAATAATGATATGCCTTCTGGGTAATGTCTCCATGAGACATCTGAAAGTCAGGATTCTCTTTGCAAGACACAGGAACAATCTGCATCTTTCACACTCACGGGCAGCTTCACTCTTTCCAAAAGCCAACAGTCTGTTCATGGGAAATGAGGAGGATGGTGGGACTGTTGGGGTGGTTCTTATGACCTTTCCAAAAGTTTGATGTGGATGGAGTGAGATCTGCTCTCTGCCAGTAGTCATAGTACAAGTAAAGCCTGGTCCATATGGATTTGAGCATTGAAGGTGTCCTCTGCCCTCCCATCCCAGTTCTGGAATTGGGAAGGTCCAGGAAAGGCGTCACTGATGGACTGGGGTGTACACACACCTACACCTCTATGTTCATCTGAACACAACCTCTGGAATTGGCCATCTCATTTATCTCTCCACTTATTACCAGTATTTCCTGCCCTTCATCAGTTTTCCAGGACTTCATGGGGACTCAATTTTTAAAGCTGGATGTATGGGCCTAAAGGGTATTGCTTTGAGTGGACCAAATCAGAACAAAGAGCAGCTTTTGATCAAAATGCAATTTCCTCAATTTGAAGTCCTATACATTGGTTTCCTGTAACTCTCACAACAAAGTACCATAGTATTTTCAACAAATGGAAATTCATTGTCTCTTGATTCTAGAGGGTAGAAGCCCAAAATCTAGGTATTGGCAGAGCCATGCTCCTTCCAAGAAAAGCCGCCCCAGGCTTCCCTCCTAGTTTCTGATAGTTCCATGGCTCCTGGCAATACAGCTCCCTCTGCACATGGTCATCTTCTGTGCATGTGTCTGTCTCTGCATCCAAGTTTCCTCTTTCTATGAGAACATCAGTTACATTGAATTAGGGCCCACTGTGCTCCTGTTTCTTAACTAATTACATCTACCACAAGGCTATTTTCAAATCAGGCCGCATTCTGAGGTACTGGGCGTTGGGACTTTATCATGTAAGTTTTGGGGGTACACAGTTTGACCCATATACCCTGGGTCTTGCAGAGTGACTGGGACATAGATTAATGTGTACACTCAGAGTTCTCTCAGTGTATATTTGAGTGCTTTGGAGGTACTATTATAGATTCCAGAGATACAGCAGTGAGCAAAACAGTCACCTTAATCTCAGATAGGTTGTATTTTAAAGAGAGAGAGTGATATTAAATAAAAAGTATAATCAAGAAAAACAGGCCATGGTGTGATGGAGGCTGAATGGTAACAGACAGTGAGGCAGAGCAGGTGATATTTGATATTTGGGCAAAAACCTTTGTGGAATTGAGAGTTAACCATGGTGAGGTCTAAGAAATGAGTATTCTAGATAGAGATGAATGCCCACTTGTATGGTAATTAAATACTACCAAATAGTTTGAAAAGACACTATGACAAAGTAGTTTATTTTAAAAATATCCTGGAAGTATTTGGAGAACAAATTTTTTTTTTAATTTATTGTTGTTTGTTTCTGCTTTTGAGGCTGATACTATTACCCAGTCTGGTTTCAGACTCCAGGGCTGATCCTCCTGCCTCAGCCTCCCAAGTGCTGGCACTATAGGTGGAGTATAAATTGCCCAATGTGGAGTATAAATTCTGATAACTAAGAGATAGGTAAGCACATCAGGCCACTAGGGAAAGCACCTAGTAGAACTCTTAGAATCTTGTGTCACATTTCCTATGAACATTGGCCTGTTTTTTTTTTCTCTTTCTATTTCTCTAGGAAGATTTAGAAGGAATTTGCCATTGAAAGCCTCAGGGAATTCTATTTATTTTTCAATTTTAGATTTATGGTCTGAAAGAAACTCAGAGTCTGTTTAGTACATTCCTGCACCTAATGCCAATATGAAGCTCCTTTTCCAACCTACCAGTGGACTGGGAATGCAGCCTCCTCCTCCTGATCTTCTCTTGGGATATGTTGCAGCTCCTGTGTGAGATAGTCTACTCCATTGCAATGCACGGGTTCCAAACCTAGATCATTGGCCCATGGAGATCCCTGCCCCTCTGCTTCTGCTCCTTGCTGGGGGTGTCTGTCTATCCTCGTGGGGGGTTGTTCCCTAAACCAGTGGTTCTTAAAACAGACTATGTGAAAGAACCAACTGAAGAGTTCTGTAGATGACTGATTCTGAGGTCCCAACCCAAATGCACTGAGTTCACTGAGTAGAGGTTTGGAGAGTAGAGATTTGGAAAGTTTTTGTTGTTATTTTATTCAAAGCACATTCTGCTGTGTACTCAGGGTTGTAAGTTTCTGCGCTAAAGTATTCATGCTGTTCTTGTAGGGATCCACTCTTGTTGGAAGAACATCAAGAAAAACAATTGGGTAGGGGATGTCACCTCTGTTCTCTCAACAATGTTTTGACCACCAGGCGGGAAAACCATCACAGATGTGCCTCTTTCTCATGGCAGCTTGGAAGGTTCTGTTTTCTAGTGCGCTAGGCTCAGATTTGTGGAGAATGGATCACAATAACCATATTCTCCTCAGATCTCAGCATGTCATTAAGAGACGCTGAGAGATCTGGGTCATCTTGGAGAAGCAGCAAAGAGAATGAGCTGGGTTTAGTGCTGGTGCTAAAAATAGAACTTGAATTGAGACTCATCTTCTCATCTCTTACAGATCATTGGGACAGAGAAATCAAAGGCAATGGTGAAGTCTCCCGCTTCTCCATAGTGAAAATCTTATCTAAAGCGAAGACTTCTTTGCAATGCCAAACACTCCTCGATCTCCAGATGTCTTACGTACACGTTAGGGTGATGACTTATATTGCCTTACCCATGTTGAGTCACACATTTATCGCACCCACTAGCAACTCTCATTGGAATTTATGATCAACTTCAAGTCACGCAGAAGACCCTTGCTTTTCACACTTTGCCTCCAAGAGAAATAAAAAATAACTTTTGACAACCATTCACACAGTATCCTTTTTTATAAAATAAGAAGAGCCCCCCCACCCTGCCATTGTATTTTTACAATTTTGCACATTGTAATGCTCATCCATCTCATTATCACTCTCATTTGGTCTTGCTCCCAGTCCTCCAAATTCTTCCTGAATTGTGGAAACACATCTCACTTCTTCTAAGTGAATTTTTGCACTCCAGCTGGCGATGTGCTCTTTGATCTGTCTACTGTATCCCTCAGATTACAGAAGCCAAAACTGATCCCCACCCCACCCCACCCCTTTTTTTTGATATTAGACATAGTGATGTGCATGCCTGTCTTTCAGAGCACCAGATTTTATTTGTGGCATCTCAGTGTGCTTGATGCCACAGGACCATTCCCTTCTTGGTCATTGCTGGTTGGTGTGAGACTATATCTGTGACCAATGCCTAGCTGTTCTCTGTGCAGGCTTGTGACAAACTGGATTCTTCACTGCACCAATTTGGACAGACACACAGAGCTAAGCTATGGATCCAGAGCAGGAGGGGCTGACTCAGGGCAGAGGTACAGGTCTGGTAGGTGTCCTTGTCTTCTTGTGAATTGGAGACCTAATGCAGGCACCTGGAGCCAGACAAGATATCAAATGATAGGAAAGGGAGGATGCTGCAGACAGACAAGGGGAGAGGGAAGGAGAGGAGCAAGGGGGTTAATGGTGGACAGATACCTGCCTTCATTTCTCTTAGATTTCCATTTCCTACAAGGATCAGAGTGTTCTTTTACTATAGTTTCCGCTGCCTGTGATGAACTGTGTTTTTTTTCTTGGGCCAGTGTGAGCCACTGTTCTTTGCTCCCATAAGAGGTAGTCTGAGCTATATTTGGAGCTGTTACATCTTGAGAATCGCCCCATCATGCTCCCTTATTCCATCTCCACCCTTACGCAGCTAGCCACATGGCGGTGGGGGTACTTGATAAGAAAAGCCTAGCACCCCAGGATTTGAATTCTGGCTTTTCCACTTGTAAACTTTGGGGCTCTGCAAATGTCAAACTTTCTGAGCCTCAGTTTCTTCTTTTGTAAAATGAGGATAAATAAGATGTTTTTAATAGAGTTTTATGAAAATTGAATAAAACTTTATAAAACATTTTAAAATTTCCTCAGTGTGTGCTCTCCAAGTTCTAGTTTATTGCTTGAAGGTTAGGAGAAGACTTGTTCTTGACCTCTAGAGACAGGTTGGCAAATGCTGGCCTGCAGGTCCATTCTGGCTCTCTAAAAGTTTTATTAGCACAGAGCTGTCTCTCTTGTTTATGTATCATCTGTGGCTGCTGTCACATTACAGTGGCACAACAGAGTCACTGTAACAGAGATTATGTGGCCCACAAAGTCTAAAATATTTAGTATTTGGATATTTTTGGAAAAGTTCATAATCTCCTGTTCAAGGATCTCATGGTCTTGATAGGAATTAATCAAATGGTCTTCTAGGATAGAATTGCGGGCTTTAGCCTTTTAATTTTGTGGTGTGGATCTCTTGGTCTTTGTTAAGCATTTTGACTTTTCACATAACCTTCTGATATATGCCATTCTTAAATCTCTTTCATGATTGTTATAAAACCTTTTTACCTTGATATTTCTTTTCCTCACATTGAATCAACAACAGGAAGTGTCTGTTAAGCTGCTGGATATACCCCTCACATGCAGAGGATTTTATGTGGCCAGTGATGTCCTTCAGGGAGTTCTCCCGCCTGTGACTGACTGCCTGCCTCGTGCTTTCCCAGTTCCGTCTCCAGAACTTGCCCTTCAGGGGAACTCTGGAGCTGGGACCCACATCTTGGCAGCAGCCCCCGTAGTGAGCAGTGAATCTGCATCAGCCACTTTGTGATGTTTTGTGCAAAAATATCCTTTGTTACCAAAATATCACCCTACAACTTGTACTGCTAGTATCTGTAATGCATAAAAACATAGCGCTGTCTTTTGGAACAAAATTTAAATAATCATTTAAAAAAATCTTCAGGCTTAACAAGAGCTACAGTTTGGTGAAAATACAGATTTGGGGGAGAGATCTTTGTCCAAACTCTTTGACTTATCTGCTGAAGGGCTATGGGTCAGTTATTTAAGTTAACTTTAATATAGTGTTCTGTACATTGGAAGTAATATCTACTGCAAAGAGCTATGGAGCAGATTGAGACAGTGCAGATAAAGGAAGGGTCATTTGCTCCTTGCTTGAGTGAAGTGGTCTTAGAATGCTGTGTAGAGACAATTCCTCTGACAGGTCACTCACACTTATAATAGAACTTGCTTGGATGAGAAGTCTTCAGAGTTCACCTGTTGGTCATGGCCTGTAGGTTCAGTTCCCCTCCCTGTTCACTCTGCTCCATGGACACTGGCCTTTGCTTGGTTTTGTTTCATTGCTGTTCATTTGCTTTCCAGTTTTTAAAATCATATCAAAGCCTTTCTTACCTCAGGCCTTTTATGTGCTGGGCCTCCTGTCTGTGAGATATCATGTCCCTCCCATTTCTATGCTCCACTAAGATATTTGGCATTTTGTATTTGCCTTTAACCAACAAAATGCATGTGTTGGGAACATTGAGGAAGAATTCCCTGAGTATGAGGGCCTTATTTGTTTATCTGAATGTTGAATAGGACTGAATCAGGCATGGAGATTCTGGAAGCATGACCATGTAGGGGAATAGCCTGGGCAAAGGCCTGGCCAGGGAGAGATGGATGGGACCATTTGCTGGACTCAGGCAAGGGAGAGTGTCAATGCTATTGGAGGAGGTCCATGGGGCTGAGTGTGCACCCTAGGCCCTGGGAAGCAGTTGTGTCTCTGTGATAAATTCAAGCCACTGAAGGTTTTCCCATGGAGGGTGGAAGACTGGTGTTTGGAACAGGGCCCACAGTGTCGAGAATGGCTTGGGGAGAAGGGTGATGCAGGTTGAGGACACTGTGCTAAATGAAAAAAGACAACTCTTGTAAGGTTCTGCTTATAAGAGCTTCCTAGAGGAATCAAATTCAGAGAGACAGAACATGGAATGACGGTGGCCAGGAGCCGAGGAAGAGGAGCTAGGGAGTGGTTTACTGGGTTCCTAATTTCCGTTTTGCATGATGACTTGTTCTAGAGGTGGGTAATGGTGTTGGCTGCACAACAGCGTGAAGGCTCTTAATGTCACCAAACCATCACTTTACCAAAGCTCACCATTTATGTGTATTTTACCACAATTAAGGGAAAAAAATTAAAAATCAGATGCAAGAGAGTTGGAGCAGCCAGTGGGGAGACTAGATCAGAGTAGGGAGTGTGGGAATGCTGGTGGGGGTGAAGGGGATCCAGCTGCTCTGGGAGGTGATGAGGAGAGCAGAATATCTGGGACTTGGCGGTGGATTAGCTGGGATGCAGTTTGGGAGTACAGGAGGCTGTGTAGTAAGGGATGGTTCCACGGTCCTGGGCTGGCCCACCTGGTGGGGCCATTTACCAAGGAGAGAATCTCAATACATCTCTCCCGGTACCCTGTGCTCATCCAGCTTGTAACTTGACCTGACAATCAATGGTTCTCCTGATAGACTGTGAGTAGCACATAAGCACAGACTGTCCTCTTCACCAGGTATCCCCAGATGTCACCTAGCATAGTGCCTTACACGTGGTGACTGTCCCACAGATACTGGTGGAAAGTCTGTGGTCTGTGGTTTGTGGAAACTACCTCTCCACTAACTGACTTGGTGCTTAAGCTTATTTCTAGCATTGAGGTTTTAGGGATCGATATGTAATATCCCTCTCTTCCATGGCTGCAGTGGGAACAGATTAAGAAAGAGACACAGGGACAGAGCAGAAAGAGATCAAAATATCACTTCATGTGTAAAGCATTTGGAAAGTGTGTCTCAATCAGGTAGACTTATTTCCTCCCCAAAATTAGATTTAGCATCATATTGAACAAGATCATGTTCTCTTCCAGGGGCATGTGTGATATGCTGTCTCTAGGCAGACAGACCTGAAAGAACAGGAAAGCAGAGCCTGCTGAGCCTGCCTGGGTCCTTAACACAGATTTGCCAATCAGATGTACCAGCCCTCCTCTTAGAAAGGGCGGAGGAGGGAGAGAAGCTGCTCTGAGTATTGCTCCTGAAGAACTCACTTCTCAGGGACATGCAAGGAATGGTATGAAGACTTAATGTAAGGTCTAACTTTACTTGATTCGGTGTTTGAAGCTGTAGGTATTTTTAGGGAGAGCTCTTGGGACTGGTCTAATGATTGTTTTCTGTCCATATAAGAGAACAAACCTGAGATGCAAGTGCAACTCACATCTTCTCCTTTTAGTTCTTCTGAGATATAATGATTTGCAGTGATCTAATACACAGCTGTTTTCTGATTTTTTGGAACTACCAGATAAATTAGTTGATGTCTTGGTCTGCTTTCTGTTACTGTAACAAAATACCTGAATCTGGTTACTTCATGCAGGGAAGAGGTTTGTTTTGGCTCACTTCTTGGAGGCAGAGAAGTTCAAGAGGATGATGCTAGAGTCAGTTTCGTTTGTGGTGAGGGCTCATGGTTGTTCATGTTAAGGTAGAAAGGCTGTTCTCCAATGGGTGAAGGTTGGCACATGAGGAAGAATACATATGAGAGAGGCATACACAGAAACAGAGATAAATGGAATGAGAGCGAGTCACATGGTAAGAGAGAAAGTGAGACTGCTGGCTGAGATAGCCAAACCCATTTTATAATAAGCCTTTCTCACAGTAACCAGTCCAGTCTCATGACACCCAACCGATCCCCATGAGACAGGCATTTATTTTATGTAGGGGCGGTGACCCACATGACCCCATCCCCTTCCACTGGGCTCCATCTCTTAAAGGTTCCACCACACTTCAAGACTGTTACACTGGGTACCCAGCTCCCACCAAACCACATCAAATGATATAGTCAGTGTAACTTTAGATTGATAAAAGTTTTCTATGCCGAGTAAGAAATTCCTCTTAAACATAACATTTTGTGGGGAAAACACTTTCACATAAAACATTTTAAGAGCTATGTTTTCAGAGGTTTTTTTTTGTCATATACACACAGAAAAGAATAGTCGTCATTCTCAGAAGTCTAAAACAATGCCTGAAAGGATAGGCCAAGTTGTTTCTGCATGCTGAGCAAACCCCACACTTCAGGAGGTGACACAGTTCAGATGTCACCAGATAACACTTTCTCTTCATTTGCAAAAGTTGTTCAGAGGGTTAAAGAATAAACTTTCCCAGCCCTGCCTGGCATGCTAAGGAAAGAAGACCCAACACCCTGCCAGGCGATGGTGAAGGTGGGGCTTAACTTGGCTGTAGGATGACTGATTTGGGAACATGACACACATTATGTCAATGCGGGATCATAGTGACACAACTGTCTGAAGTAGGGCATTTTGCATTTTACACTTTAAGGCGCTTTTCCACCAGTTTGCAGGATTGGGTTCAGGGCCGGCCATTCCCTAGAGACCTCACAATGGCTGTCTTCTCACTTAGTGTGGTATCCACATGAGACCCAGCTGCTCTGAGAGGGCAGAAGGTGCAGGGGAAGTTAGGTGACACTGCTCTTCCTGCAGCAGGGAAGTTTAATTCCTCCCTTGGCTCCTGCTGCCCCCCCATGAAGTCCAAGTTCCTCAAGGTGCTCTAGCTCTCTGTGATCTGATTCACTTCTTTCCAGCATTTTCTTTCACTGGTTCCTGCCTCTCTATCCATGCATATCAAAGTGTTTTGTGTCCAGCTTAAACACATCCTCTGGTTTCCAGCCAAAGGTCCTGCATTTTCTCCCTTCTTGGTACCCTTGACATCATAAGAATTTTTTTATGGAGTTAATAGGCCAAATGGAACACCGAACTTTTCTATTTATAAAATTTATGTCTGTGATGCCAGTGATGCGAGTCAATCAGGGCTGAGTTCTATTTCACCAGATGTGAAGATTGAACACCCAAGAAATGCAGAGGCAAGTGTAGAAAGCAAGTTTTATTTACAGGATAGAACAGAGATAGACTTTTTCACAGAGAAGGGGTCCCAGAGCTGGGTGTCTGACGAAGTAGGGGTGTCTTGCCCCTTTTATACATTTTAGATTTCTTTTGTTCTCGTGCCCTCCTTCTCTCCTTACCTTGCCTAGTAACTAGTGACAACAAGGTGGGCCAAAAGGTGGGGAAGAACCCTTCCAGGCGTGTCTCTCAGTGTCTGCCCACACTGGCAGGAAAGGAGCTGCCCAGGAAGTACTTTATTAACAACTTCTTGGGAAAAACAAGTCCCTGTAGGTAGGTAACCTTGGCAACAGATGAAGGGGGAGAGGAAGGGCTCAGGAGGTATTAGCATTTGCTTTGGAACCAGCCTCCATCTCCCTGATGGGGCCTGACTATTTATTTACACTGACTGTTTCTTTGTCCCCTGGCCTCAATTGCTTGAATACACACACACACACAAGCAAAAATATATTGTTATGTCAGTTTTTTTTTTTTTTTTTGGTACTGGGGATTGAACACAGGGGTGCTTTATCACTGACCACCTCAATCCTGTTTTAGTTTTTATTTTGAGACATTTTCATCTCACTAAATTGCTAAGGTTCTCATTAAATTGAGGAGGCTGGCCTCGGATTTGCTATCCTCCTGCCTTAGTAGCTGGGATTCAGGCTCACTGTGCTTGGTATTGTCATTTTGCTCTTCTATTACCACAATTATTTGCTTATGGGCTGTATGTACTTGCTGGACACTGAACAATTTCTCAAACCCAGATCAGCTATTGTGCAATGTTTTATGTGGTTAATGATTTTTATTATAGTAACTTTCAGAAATCCAGCGTTGCAGAAGTATGGTCTCAGAAGGAATTAGTGCAGCCTATTGTTGAAACTGTTCACTACCTTGACATACTGGTCAAGACACTGTCTAGTGGGTATTGAGGATTGCTGTGCTTCTCTGAAATCTTTAAAACATTCTATACTACCCCCCACGGGTTCTCTTGGCACCCCAGGGAGCCTCTGCTCAAAGTTTGTATTCCCAGTCATTTTGGTTTATTTTTGGTTTTTAACTTTACTTGATTTCTCCTTTGATTGGCTTTTCCTTTAGTGTCGTTCCTCCATTTGCTGATTTTCATTGTTGTTTTTCATTTCCTCTTCATGGCGTATTTTGCTGAGAATGTTCTATAGTGCAGCTTTCTCACTGTAAATTCTTTTAACTTTTACTTATCATGGAAAGTTTTTATTTCACCATCAAATCTGAATCTTAGTTTTGTTTGAAATAAGATTCTTGGTTGGCATCCACTTTCTTGCAGAGCTTGGTATATGTTGTTCCAGGATCTCCTGACTGTAAGACGAACGACCAGATGGAGGTGAAACAGGACCAACACAGGCTTTTATTCCAGGTAATACGCTCCCGGACCAGTCTCCCGGCCAGTCACCAGGCTCGAACAGGTCGGGAAAATGGCGCTGTGCCTCGTGTTACACAGGGTTATAAAGCCTTTTCCCATCCGGGAAAAGGCAGGCTTAGGGCCAGGAAGAGGTGT